>CM025791.1:59836781-59859542 GCA_014635995.1 Sarcophaga peregrina
AAAAAGTTAACGATGATCATGTCATTACCTCTAACATTGGTTCAAAGAAGTATTATTAAAGCATTTAAACATATGTACGAGTATGTATGTATGTATGTAAATATGTATGATATATTATGATTTTTCTAATATTTTTATACTTTCAATAAAATTTCTATCAATTATTTTCATTTTATTTTACAAAAAATGACAGCTAACAGTGCGAAATATTCGCACGGGTCATCTAGTATATATTATTTCTTAAGCACTTTTTTTTTGTCGGTTGCAAATATCTCCCATGCCACTGCATCAAATTTAATGAATGATATCTCATTTTAAAGCTTATATCTAACACTAATTGCTAAAAATAATTAGAAATTGAAAAATTAATATTTTCATTGATAAAAATTATATTTTATATAGAACTGCATGATAATACTGTTGTCATTATGATTATAGGTTTTTGTTCAAGTGTGGTAATACAGGGTCGCGTAATAGTAATGCGGTGCTACATAATATAGTATGTATTAAAATCCATTCTGGCAATACCGATGCGAAATATTCGCACGGGTCATCTAGTAGAAACTTAATAAGTAATATAGGAGTAAACGGAGTAAATATGAATAAAATTTTGTTAATTGTAGCGGACCATTGCACTTAATATTGAGGCCTAAAAAGGCTGTCCCTTGGATAGAACAAGTTTACTTTTACAATTTTGAAAAAAAAAAACTTACAAGAAGTCCTCGAAGTTTGTAGGTAGTGTGTTGACTTATTAGACTTAAGGCCCGAATTTAAACCCCAGGTCAGACATCAAAACGAAAAATATGAAAATACTTCTTCGCTGACTTCCTTTCAGCAGATTTCTGGCAAAAACTCTGAGAGTAACATAAAATTGCCATGAGAAGCTTCTCAAAAATCTATCGCTCGGGATCTTCTTTAAACTGTGAGTCCCTTTACTTATGTATAAAATTAATTCAATAATCCTGACTGAAGGGTTCTAATGGCCAATTATGTAGGTAACTTGTAAAGAGCCAGTGCAATGAGTGATCAAGAAGCAAACAAAGAAACTTTTCATAGCAATTTTTTACCAGTAATCTGTTGAGAGGCAGCCGACGAAGAAATATTTTCTTCATATTTTCATTTTGATGTCATACCTGCGGCTTAAACTGCGGCCTAGCGTCTAATAAGTCAACACACTACCTGCTAGACTATGACAACCTCATTTGAAGACATTTTTAACTTATTTAAGTAAAGGACCAGTCAACGTATTGATTGTGAGAGGGACACAAAGGGAAATACTTGCAAAATACCGGAAAACTCGCAGATATCTTTTGCTTTAGCTGAAGTCTATGCTTTCGAAAAATGTTTTTAACTTAAGTTGACTAATATATTTGAATAGAATTAGAATTAGAGTAGAATTATACACACTCCATCTTTTTGTCGACTATAAGGCTGCTTTCGATAGCCCCATAAGGGTTCGTGTTTATGCCGCAATGTCTGAGCTCGGTATACCTGCGAAGCTGATAAGGCTATGCAGAATGACGTTGAGCAATTACTGCAGCTCCGTCAAGGTAGGAATGGACCGCTCCGAACCTTCTGATACCGTGCGAGGTTTCAGACAAGGCAACACCTTATCATGCGACCTCTTCAACTTCGTCATGGGGAGTGTTCTGCGAAAGGCGTGACAGCATCGTAATGGCACTATTTTTCAAAAAAATGTCCAGTCCAGCCGACGACATCGACATCATAGGGCGTACCAAACGAGATGTCACTGCTGCCTTTAGCGCTATTGAACGGGAGTCGAAGAAGATGGGTCTGGCAGTAAAGGAGGGCAAAACAAAGTATTTGTTATCGACAAGTAGAGACGAAAGGCGTAATGATTTTCAGACTACGGCCGATAACTATAGTTTTGATATAGTCAAGGAATTCATTTACCTTGGCTCCGCCGTTTTACCACCGAAAATGATGTCAGTCTGGAGATCAAGCGCAGGATTACTCTTGCCAATAGGTGCTATTATGGTCTCAATAGGCAATTGAGTAGCAGACACCTCTCTCGCAAGACGAAACTAATACTCTACAAGACGCTCATCCTACCCGTGGTTCATTATGGCGCAGAAGCATGGCGCCTATTAAGAACTGATGCAGCTGCCTTGAGAGTATTCGAGAGGAAAGTCCTACATAAGATCTTCGGTCCAGTGCAAGTTGGCGGTGATTTTCGCATCCAATACAACAGTGAGCTGTATGAGTTCCTCAACGACATGGACGTTGTGCAGCGTATTAATATCCAGCGGCTGCGCTGGCTCGGCCATGTCGTTCGAATGGAGGAGGATGCTCCGGTGAAACGGGGATCTGCGGAAGTCGGCGAAGAGGACGTCCTTGTATCCGTTGGAAGGACTAAGTCGAGGAAGCCCTGTCATCGATTGGTGTGACCAACTGGCGTAGGCGCGCAAGAAGCAGAGGCGCCTGGAAGGATGTATTGCGGCAGGCCGAAATCCGTTAATCGGGTTGTTATGGCCAATTAAGTAAGTAAGTAAGTAAATAAGTAAGTAAGTAGAATTTTAATTACAGTAAGACCCCGCTTAACGTTGTTTCAGTATTTCATGGTAGAATTCTGATTGTACTAAATCGCGCATTGTATTGATACTTGTGATGCACTATATAGCGACGGTGTAAGTTAGGTTAAGTTAGGTTAGAGGACGTGCACCTGTCGGTCAAAACAAGCACAGTAGCCATTGTACATTTTCCTTAGGGGAGAAAGGAAATAGAGGATATAGGAATGTAGGTAAGGAAAGAGAGAATGGAAAACGAAGGTATTACATGTAAAGAAGCAGACACAAAACAAAAGAGGTTGAGAGTGCGACTACACTTATGAAGCCCTACCACCTCTCAACCAGCCCAAGCTGCTAATGAATCTGTGGAGAGCCTTGATGTGGAGAGTCTCGACACAAGTTCTCAAAGAAGGCCCTGCCAAGGGTCCTCAACCTACCAAGGGCTGGGCAGTTGCAGAGGAGATGTTCGACAGTCTTAGCGACGGTGTAAACTATGAACCTTTTTCAACACTCTTCTTGTTGTTTTCCGAAGTTGCAATGTATTTACATACGAACGTTTTAAGCTGCCTCATTTAAGGCTGTTTTGTTTAGCGTTACAACTAATTCGAACGTAACTAACGCATTAAACGAGGTCTTACTGTAATTTGTAAATTATGAAATAGAATTTAAATTTTATCTCAATACAATTTCCTTCATAAATACATAGCACCTGCCTTTTCTCATGCTTTTATTTCTTATTTCTTTTCCATTTCTACAGAATTCTTAATTCTTTGCATAATTAAAGAAAAAAAAACAGCAACAACAACACTTATTCACAACAAATAATTAATGAAATAACTGTTATTGCTCTAATAGACAAGAGAGCTGTTGCCATTTAAAGCAAGAATACATTAAAGAGAGAGGAAAGGCACATGTTGCCTTAATTCAAAAAACATAAACAACAAATGCCTTTAAAGTAAGGGGGACAGAGAGAGAGTGAAGGAACCCAAAAAAAAAACCTAATGATTAAATCAAGTTATTTAGTAAATAAATAAATAAATTTTTCTCTCTCTCTCATTCTCACTGTCTCTGTATTTAAAACTAAAAACTCGTTGTTTTTTCATTTCTGTTGTTTTTATTTTATTTGAAGAAAACAAAACTTTTAACTCTCCAGCATAAGTTTATTGGAGAAAAGAAGAAAAAACAGCAACAACAACGCTCATACAAGTGAAATAATTAGAGAAGAAACTGTTATTACTTAACGCAACAACAAGACAAGACAAGACAAGCTTCATAAAAATGTACTCCTTTAAGGCATACACACACACACAAAGAAGAAGCAAAGCAAACGAACCAAACGAAACAAAACGAAACGAAATGATAGGAGTACGAACATGAATGTCTTTTTAAAAATAAAATCTTAATTACTAAAGCATCAGCAATCTTATGCATTGTGCCCTTTCCCTTTCTCTCTTTGCTTGTTAACAGCCATTTGTTTTTCAAACACACACCCGCACACACGTATACACAAACATTCATGACTCCAAGTGTATGTTCGTATAAATAAAATTAAATGTGAGGAAAGCATTCAGTATGCTACAGCTGTAGCCAAAGCAAGTATATCTAGAGGAATTTTTGATTTTTTTTCTTTTTAATTGAAATTTAAAGGTTTTCTCTTTGAATATATGAAAGCTAAATGTGTTAATAATATTCAAGGAAATTGTCCAAGAAATTGGAAATAAACACAACATGATAGAAAGTTTAAAATTTAATTAAATTAAATGTATTTTTAATAATAAAGGAAATGAAAAATTAAATACACAAACTAAAAAAAAGGACTACAAATTGCTTGTAATTAAATATTAAAAATATTTTCTTTTAAAAATAAAACAAATTTTTTTTTTATAATTTTATTTCGTTTAATAAACACAGCGACTCCCAATCTTTTTATTTATTGCCTTATTTCTACTTAAAGTACTTAATGGGTCATTACTAGATACATTATCTCAACTTGACGGATTTCTGAAAGGCTTTTCATGGCTTTTCATGACTATGAAGTCTTCGTAGTTTAGTATGTAGGCAGACGTAAAGCCAGGGTTCGAGGCCCAGGCCAAACATCAAAACAAAATACAAAAAAGTATTCCTACGGCGATTTCCTCTCAGCAGATTTCTGACGAAAAAAACCTTCCAAAAGTTTCTAAAAAAAAACCTCTCGTTCGGAGGCGACTTTAAACTGAAGGTCTCTTTACTTATATATAAAATAAACACATACAACAGAAGTGGTGTGAGAAACTAGGTCAATAATCCGGACTGAACGGTTGTAACCACCAATTATAAATAAATAAAACCAAAATAAATCCTATTTACTCTTTTGCGGATGACAGCAACATTTGTCATTCATATTCATTTGATCGGAGGCCAAGCCTTTTGGAGATTGGGGCATGAATGACGCACTCACGGGTGACCTGATAGCAATATTTGAGTGGGGCCGCGCGAACAGGATCGATTTCAATGCGCGCAAGACCCAATGTTGTTTTTTGACACACCGGCGTGATGCTGTCTCTGGTGTTCTGTCATCTGTATTTATGGGTAATGTAAATATTGAGGAGGCGGATGCTCTTGATGTTCTGGGCATGAAAATTAGTTGTGATGCTCGTTGGAATGATCACATTTTTCGAGTGTCGAAGGAAGCATTCAAGTGCCTTGGTTTTTTGAAACGGTGCAGGAAATACTTCACTCCATCCGACCTTCTTACTATTTACAGGACCTTTATCCGACCCCGGATGGAGTACAACTCTCATGTATGGGCCAGTGCTCCAAAGTCTATTTTGAAGCTTCTCGACCACGTACAGGAGAGGGCGAAGGTGCTTATTAAGGACAGTAGGGTATCCAACTCTATTGATTCATTGGAGCGTCGTCGCAATGTGGCGTGTGTTTTATTGTTCTATCGTTACTATAATGGGAGTAGTTCTCGGGAGATAAGGGGCTTGGTTCCCGATAACTACATATTTTTACGTGGTACTCGAGCTTCTCACAGAGCACATCCTTTTGTGGTTGATTGCCCAGTGAATCGCACAATGCATTACAGGGAGAATTCATTTTTTGCTCGCACTGCTCGCATGTGGAATGATCTTCCTGCGAGAGTTTTTCCCGTCAATTACGATATTGGTGAGTTTAAATCGAATGTCCATAAACACTATTCCCACTATTCCCTGCATGAATTGGGGCCATCCCCTGAGTGTTGGTTTTTATTAAAAAAAAAGAAAAAACAAACCAATTATGTATGTACAGTAGCGAGCACAAAAAATGCAACACTGTGCCATATGATCTTTAATAAGATCTGTTTCAAAATAACGGTAACTAAATTATCTATTTTCTTTTGCTGTTAATTCTTTCAATTATAAGTTTTCAAAGTAACCACAGTTTATTCCAAATTCTGCTTTAAAAAGTTAAATATTTTTGAATTTTGAAGTGAAAAAAGTGCACATTTTTAGCGAGCAAAAAAAATGCAACATAATAAAAAAAAATAGTTAAAGTTAAAGTTATTTATTTAATTATAATTGAAAATTTCTTAAATAAGTTATACAACATGTGTTTTGTAATAGAAGCAGCTCTCAGCTCTCAGCTGACAGCAAAACTGCAATCATTAAAGCCTTAGAAGAAGGAAAATCCATCCATGCGTGAAGTTGGACACCTCTTTGGTGTAAATCAATCAACCGCGTATGTCGAATTAAATCTCGATTTTCCTTGAGAAATAGTGTGGAAAGGAAACCAGGTAGTGGTAATCCTCGAAAAACTACCTCTCGCCAAGACCGCCAGATGATTGCCCTGGTTAAAAAAGATCCAGTAAAGACCGCAGTAGACGTTGCTAATTTCGCAAATGAGCAAATGGGCGCTCTCTCTATAGGCGTTCACACTGTTCGCCGTAGGTTGAAAGAGGCTAATTTGCATGCGAGACGACCCGCAAAGAAACCTCTCATCAGTGCAATCAATAAAAAGAAGCGCCTGGAATTTGCAAAACGTTACAAGGATTGGTCAAATGAACAATGGGCTAAAGTCTTGTGGAGCGATGAAAGCAAATTTAATTTGTTTGGCTCCGATGGGATAAATTTTGTTCGAAGACCGCCTGGACAGAGATATTCTCCAAGATATCAACTTCCAACCGTAAAACATGGCGGTGGTAAGGAACGATATGTTTAAAAAAAATTATTGATTTTACGCCACGTATTTACAGGTGCGTTTTCCCGTGATGGGGTAGGTCCCTTAACTCAAATCGAAGGAAAAATGGACGCCAAGAAGTGCTGTGAAATCCTTGGAGAACAAATGCTTCCTCATCTGTGGGAAAAAATGGCTCCAAACGATCCAAAGCACTCAAGTCGCTTAGCTCGAAACTTTTTAAGCGACAATGTTTGTCAATGTTTTGGATTGGCCATCACAGTCTCCCAATCTAAACCCCATAGAAAATCTATGGGAGCTATTAGATCGGGAAGTTAAGAGGAAACATCCGTCAAATAAGAGGCAATTAGAAGAAGAAATTTTGAAAAGTGAATGGGAGAAAATATCCATTAACACATTAATAGCTTTAGTCGACTCTAGGCCTTCTAGGTTGCAAGAAGTCATAAAAAATAAGGGCTACGCCACTAAATATTAATTTTAAGATTTTCTTTTGTAAGAATTACTATTTAATTTAAATAAACACATTAAAATTTATGCTGTTGCATTTTTATTGCTCCCATGAAATTCGCACTCTTTTTAATAAATGACAAAATAAAAATATTAATTAATTAAAAATATTTACATAATGTTATTGATAATAGGTATCTATCTATAACTGTAGGGATTAATAACCCAAAGAAATATTTTGAACTGGTCACCATTTTTTTTTAAATTATCGCACTTAAAGATAATTTTACTCAACGTTGCATTTTTTGTGCTCGCTACTGTATGTATGTCTATTTTTATGGCTATTTTATTTCACTCTCAGAGTTTTTGTCGGAACAATGTTAAGAGGAACTTGTATTTCGTTATGTTCCAAATGTCTGAGCCGAGTTACGAACTCCCGTCTTCCCTACTTTACTATGGTTTCTTCAAAAAAACTCACAGATTACATGGCTCTTAGAAGTTATCGTTGTAATACCGAATGTATACATTCTGTCATTCAGCTATGATTTCTTGCCAAGCTATTTTCCCGAAAATCAAATGGCTAGACATTCTCTTAAGCCATCAAAAACTAATTATCCTTTAAACAGCAATACAAAAAAATAAAAGGAAATTGCTTATTTCATTCTCTTTCTTCTTACTTTTTTTTATATCCAAACCATTTTCACATTGTGTACAAAAAGTAAAATATCAAAGCATACTTACAGGTAACAGTTTTTATTAAAAATATTGTTGCCTATTTATAGGCTTCCCTGTGACCTTAGTTTTAAGCTGCATTATTTTAACTGCTCTCTTTTCCGGCTTGTTTATTTTATTCTTTTGTTCTTTTTCCTTTTGTTATTGTCACACTAAATTATTATTTAAATTTTATTTTTTTTTGGTTTATTTTTTATTTTCCTCTTTGAAATTCAATTTTATTTAAATTTTTTTTTTATTTTTTTCAATTTTCCCTTTTTAAAACGGATTTAAATGAAGAAAAAACCAACAAAATATTCCATAAAACCAGTGAGTGAGAGCAAGTATTGTAGTCCCGTTACATTTCCCTATTTTTGTATGCATGTTCTGTATACTTCCGTTATTATTATTTATGTTTGTGTATGTGTAAGAGAGAGAGAGAGAGAGAAGGAGAGAGAGTGCTAGAGAGTGTTGTTGTTATTATTCCTGTGCTCTTTATTTGTTATTTAATGGCTGCTGCTTCTCATGGCTTTAAGGCTAGATTTGAGCTTGTAATTGTTGTGTTTTCATTCATTGAAGTAGAGAATTTCAATTTATTTATGCTAAATTCTTAAGTTTAATAATCATTCTGTTGTTATCCTTTGTTTCTATTATTTTCTTTCTCTTTCTCTCTCTTAAGTCTTTGTTAAGGCTTTGAATGCTAATTTACTGCGTGTTAAAACAGGAGAAGTATGCGAAAGTATTGCGGCATTCAGTTTTAATCACTAAGAAATTGTTTTTTTTAAATAAACTTTTAAAGAAATTTGAAATTTATACTCTTTTAAGAGAGGAATTATATTTTGTTGTTCATAAATTGGATGAGGAATGTGAGTACTACTGGGACCAAAGGAGTTCGATCACAGAATGAAAGAATCTGAACTTTTGTTGGCCAGTTACAGTAAGGAAAGATGGAAGTCAAGATTCGTAGTTGCCCCTAACTAGCACTTGTGTTACTTAGTGTCGTGATCCATCGTTTTAAGTGTTTTCTATAACACCTGTAATGTAAAAAGGAATTTACAATTCAAATTCGATCCACACTCATACTCTTACTTTACTCTCAAAGCTTTTTCCCAAAAGACTCCTGAGAGAAGGACGTCAAATGAAATATTGTTCTTCATTTTTTTATATATAAGCCACGGCTTTTCGTCTAGTAAGCCAATACACTAGGTTAGGTTAGTTTAGGTTAGGTTAGAGGACGTGCAACTGTTGGTCAAGACAAGCACAGTAACCAGAGGTCGAAATTGAGCCATTGTACATTGTCTTTAGGGAAGGAAGGATAGAGAGGATATAGGAATGTAGGTAAGGGGAGGGAGAATGGGAAACGGAGGAATGAAAAAACAGACACAAAACAATAGAGGTTAAGAGTGCGACTACACTTATGAAGCCCTAGCACCTTTCAACCAGTCCAAGCTGCTAATGAATCTGTGGAGAGCCTTAATGTGAAGAGTCTCGACAAAGAACTCAAGTTCTCAAAGAAGGCCCTGTCTAGGGTCCTCAACCTTAACCTACCACGAGCTGGGCAGTTGCTGAGGAGATGTTCGACAGTCTCCAACTCCTCCTCAGAGAGAAGCCAATACACTAACTACTAGATTATGGTAGCAGATAGATGAAAAAATCGTCTTCTAAAACGTTGGTTTAGACCTCTACAACAAGACAAAAGTTGATAGTACTCGCTTATATGTTGATATTGCAGAAAAAATGCTCCCGAATAGTTCCCCAAGAATGTTAAAAAGTCTCTTAAACACAAACATTTCACTTATGTACGTCTATCCATAACCAACAATTTGAATTCTTCCAAAAACCTGTTTTCAACACCTGCAATAAACTAATTTAAAGGTTTTTTTTTCTATAAAAACTCCTAAATGTATGCTTTGCTTTGCTTTGGTTGTTGAAAAATTCTGTTAAAAATCATAATTTTTTTAAAAAATTTTTCATTTTGTTTTGTTTTGCCCATTTCCATTATTAAAATTAAAAAATAAAAACAAAAATTACAAAATTTTACAAAGCCTAAAGGGCTTTTAATAAATAAAATTTGTTGCATATTTTCAGGTTTTTTCAACCATAAAACCTGACAACTTTTTCAAAAGAAAATCATAAAGCGGAGGGCCGGCCATATTTCACAACCAAAAACAAAAATGGAGGAGGCGGAGAAGGAAAAAAACATTGAAAAATTTCACTTATTTTAACAAAATAATTGACCACAACAATTGATATTCAACAGAGCACAACATAAACTAACACACATACACGTGCACGCACATACATAAACAGGAAGAGAGGAAGCAAAAAAAATGTATAAGTAAACAGGCAAACACAGTTACATAATGCTCAATAAAACCCCTCAAGTATTGTAAACAAATTTCATTACATACTACACATGCAAATACATTCACTTCATTTACACACACACACGCACACACACATATCTCTCTCTCTCTCCCTCTCTCTCTCTTTACTCAAGAAAAAAGAAAAAAAGCCTGTTGTTGTGTAAAAACAATAAAATTCTCATGGATTTTTAGCTACAATATTACTGTTATTACAGTTATTGCTGTTGCTGTTGTTGTTGTTGCTGCTGATGGTGTTGTTATTGTTGTGGTTGTTGTTGTTGTAACCATTAACTACAAACGCGTAAAAACCAACCGAAAAAGAAAAAAAAATTGTAAATAATCTGCGGGGATTTGTTTAACAGCAAATTTATGAGTGCATGAGATTATAACAGCTAAAAACGCAAAGAGAAACAGAGCGAGAGCGAGAGTGTGAGAGTGTTTATATTTCATGGCATATGTTTAGGCGTTAAAGGTAGGTTAAAAGTAGTCACTAAGGGTATGTAAACACCTGTTTTGTTTGTTGAGGCTTAAGTTTCATTAGATTTTTTTCGATTTTATTTGTAATATTAGAATCAATTGCTGTTGTTTTTGCTTTGCTGTTCAAATATCGTTTTCTTTTTTTTTTTTTTTGGTCACCAAAGCTATTTTACAACAGAGGTGTTGAAAGATTCAATGTTATCGTATTTCAAAAACAACATTTTCTCTTTGAATTAAAACAACAAATAATTTTAAGGCTCCATATGAGACGTTTGTTATGCAAAAGATTATAATATTAACGATTCCCATAAACCTTTAGAAATAATTTTAAATAGAAATTTTATATGCTTTTGGGGATCTTTTTCCCCTTTTTCTTTTAATCTGTTTGAGTATTTTGGTTTCAAAAACGGTTTTTTTTATTTTCACCACAAAAAAAGCCTTGAAAATGAAGAACCAAGGTACTGGTGTTTAACTTTTACATCGTTTAACATTCAAATTATAAGCAAAAGCTACAAAAACAATCACAATGCAGTAAGCAAACATGTTTACAAATTCTCATACTCCGTAATATAACAACAAACACCAGCATAACAATGTAAAATGGTAAACAAGTAAACAAAAATTCACAAACAATACTGCAATAATTATTGCCAAAATAAAAGAAAGGCAAGACAAAGCAGGCGAGTGAGTTAGTAAAAATTCAGTCAATCTTGTGTAAAGATGCAGAGCATTTGAAGAGATTAATCGTGGTTTAAAGATAAAAGAAAGGCAAGACAAAGCCGGCGAGTGAGTTAGTAAAAATTCAGTCAATGATGTGTAAAGATGCGGAGCATTTGAAGAGATTAATCGTGGTAACATTAAAATCGTTTAACATTAAAATTATAAGCAAAAGCTACAAAAGCAATCACAATGCAGTAAACAAACATGTTTACAAATTCTCATAGTCCGTAATATAACAACAAATATCAGCATAAAGAAAATGGTAAACAAGTACACAAAAATCCACAAACAATACTACAAAAATAAATGTAAACATCAATGTTCCTTCATGCTTTATTGCCAAAATAAAAGAAAGGCAAGACAAAGCATGCGAGTGAGTTAGTAAAAATTCAGTCAATCTTGTGTAAAGATGCAGAGGATTTGAAGAGATTAATCGTGGTTTAAAGATAAAAGAAAGGCAAGACAATGCAGGCGAGTGAGTTAGTAAAAATTTAGTCAATCTTGTGTAAAGATGCAGAGCATTTGAAGAGATTAATCGTGATTTAAAGATAAAAGAAAGGCAAAACAAAGCAGGCGAGTGAGTTAGTAAAAATTTAGTCAATCTTGTGTAAAGATGCGGAGCATTTGAAGAGATTAATCGTGGTTTAAAGATCTGCGTTACAAAGATTTGTCGTTATTGCATATGCAAATGCTATACATACATACATAATTGATCAGTACAACCCTTCAGTCAAGATTACGACCTCGCTGCTTACACCATGTCATGTGCGTTAATTTTATACATAAGTAAAGGGACCTACAGTTTAAAGACGACTCCGAACGACAGATTTTCGAGAAGCATTTTCATGGCAATTTTCAGATTTACACTTAGAGTTTTTGACAAAAATCTGCTGTGAGGAAGTCGATGGGGAAATATTTCCATATTTTCGTTTTGATGTCTGACATGGGATTTGAACTCGGGCCTTTCGTTTAATAAGCCAATACACTATCTACTAGACTACAGCGAAGAGTGTAAACAGAGGCATAACAAAAAAAGTAATTGTTGTTACTTACATCAAGTTGTGAACCATTGGCACACAGAATAATGCGAATAATAAAGAATTCTAATTAAAACTGAACTTTAAATTAATTTTTAGTTTATTTGCAAACTACGTGGTCATATTTTAAACGTTTTCTTAAAGGTAAAAACGTAACAATATGAACAATAAAGAATTGAGTGATAAGTGAAGTTAAAAGCCTAATTGGACTGAAGCCTTTAGCAAATCGAACATTAGATTCTTTATAAAGCAGCGTGACTTGAAAAATCCAATGGTCGACACCTTCATTCTTGGTTGTCCATCTAGTAGAATCAGAAACCTTTAGATATGAAGTGTAAGAGTAAGCCGTTTAGAGGTATTCTTAGTTTCCAAGAGTGTGTACTCAGGGGCCATTGGCTTATTAAAATTGTGATGAGGTCCTTATGATGAATTCTGGTTAGATTTAATGAAAATTTTCTTATGTATCCACAGCAGGCCATATTTGTTTTATTGGTTCATTAATCCGAACTTCTAAAAAAAGTCACAACTTCTGGAAGGCATTTGTAATGGCAGCTGCCACTATTAATGCATTTCATATGATAAAATGCTGAATATTGTTTATTTTTCTCGCCATTTGTTGATTCATTTGTATTCATTGTTGTTGTTTTTATTTTTCTTTCCATTTTATCAATAAATACACGAACACAATGAATGTTAATGAAATAAATCTTGATTAAATTGCCTAAAGATATGCTACAGTTTTTTTTTTTTTTGTTTACAAACATCAGCAACACAGAGCTTATGTGCGTGTTTACGTGTATGGGTAGGAATTTTAAGTTTTTAGGCAATAATTTGAAAACTATTCGTAATTTTTGGTGTAAATTCCAAATATATGGAAGTGTATCATTATTATTGTTGTTGTTGTTGTTGTTGTAATTTAATTAAATATCTGTGAAATAAATTATAAAATTTTATTTCTAAATTTAATCGCAATAACTTTTTAGATTTTTAAATTGCTTGTGAATTTATTGTCCGGATTTCAAAAAATTTAATTCAAAAAGTTTAATTCCAAAAATTTATTGATTTACGCACAGAGCCATGGGAGAGTCAATTGTGAAATCAGAGATACAAAATTTTAAATTGTTTTTAATTAAAATTTATATTGTTTTTCTATTTTCTATAGTTGTTGTTGTTGTTGTAATTGATATTTTTAAAAATGTTAAATTTAATTGCTTGAAATTAAAAATTATTGAAGAATTTATCACACAATTAATTATGCTTGGAACGTTTAATGGAACAAGAAAAGAATCGTTAAAAATCTCATGATATTCTGCAGGAATGCATCAATATGGCAGCCATTGTATATAAAATAGCTTAGGTTGTAAGCAATTCCAAGCAAAACTTCTTCAAAAATCCAACCAACATTAAAAAAAAACGAAAATTCTTAATATTTTTCATACAATTTTCATACTTTTCATGGCAATTTTATTTATTCTCAAAGATTTTCTTCGAAAACTGCTACAGTTTTCATATTTTGTACTTTTTAAGACCTCCTACTCCCCCTAAATCGCTTGGACATCCATTACATTATAGCGGTTCACCTAATGATTTGTTCGATATCGGTTTCGAACTAAAATTTCCAGTAAGAAAAAAATTTAAGCAATCCATTTAATAATTTATTCAATTTACCTAAATCTCGCCCCCTCTACATGGTAAATTTAAATCCCCTTCTATATCCCTGCCATGTATCACTCCCCTCTTTGTGTTTGCAATAAAATTTCATTTAAAATTCCGTTTTTAGGTTTCCATAAAAGCCTTTAATTTAATAATTTCTGTTAATGCCCGGGACTGGCATATTTGCTGGCCATAAATAAATTACAAATTTACGCTTAAAATGTTTAAACGTATGCCTGGCCACATTTTAGCAAGCATTTAACGAAACATTTATTCATTTTTAAGCAATTCATGTAAAGGATTCCATGCACGCATACATACCATACATTGACAGAGACACACACACACACATGCATAAATATTATTTAATAATAAAATAGTTTTAATTTTTCACACATTAAAAGCGGTAAAACGAACGTAGAATATTTGTCACGTTTTTTCTTGTTTTTCTTCATTTCATGGTTTAATTTGCCGCCACAATGAATGGCTTTTTTTGCTGATTTCATTGCTTCAATTTTGCTTACACTCACCCACACACACACATAACCCATAAACACAGGAACACCGGCATTGACAAATAATGTTAAATGCGTAAATAACGCACTGCGTGTGTGTGTGTAAGTAGAATTTTATTTACGTTTTAATGTAACCACACAACATGACTATTATGCTCTCTCTGTCTCTCATTTCGTTCCTCTCCCACTGCTTCATTATAACGGACAGCCACAAAAACATACACAAACAGGTTATAAACTAAAAACCAGCAGGCCTACACATACTTTAACAACAAACAACAAAATGTGTGTGTGCTAAACAATTATGCACGCATACAAACACAATTTGTAGCCAAAAAAAATTTACAACCGGAACGGAATAGGAGAGTTTGAGAGAACAGCAGAGTATAAGAGAAAAATTTTATGAAAAAATTTATATGCGAGAACAAATTATTTCATTGAATGAGATTTGTTTTGCCGTAGTAATCGATTTTAAGTATGTGGGTCATTTCACCCATACAAATATAGCAAAATAATAAGTTCTTAACTCAAACATAATATGAACCACTTCATTTACCTTATATTTTGAAAATTGTACCACTTTGTGAAAATTAGATTGAAATATGGACCGTTTCAATTAAATATTTTGAAATATGGACCGGTTTACATATTAATATTATGGAATTTGAATCGGTTCACGTCAAATCATTTGAAATATAAACCGGTTTATATAGAATACATTGAAATATCAACCGGTTCATTTAGAATATATTGAAATACAAACCGGTTCATATAGAATACATTCAAATATGAATCGGTTCATATGGAATACATTGAAATATGAACCGGCTCATATAGAATACATTGAATACAAACCGGTTCATATAGAATTCATTGAAATATAAGCCGGTTCATATGGAACACATTGAAATATCAACCGGTTTATATAGAATACATTGAAATATGAACCGGTCCATATAGAATACATTGAAATATGAACCGGTCCATATAGAATACATTGAAATATGAACCGGTTCATATAGAATACATTGAAATATGAACCGGTTCATATAGTATACATTGAAATATGAACCGGTTCATATAGATTACATTGAAATATGAACCGGTTCATATAGAATACATTGAAATATGAACCGGTTCATATAGAATACATTGAAATATGAACCGGTTTTTAGAGAAAATTTTGAAATATGAACGGGTTATAGAGAAAATTTTGAAATGTAAACCGGTTTATAGAGAAAACTTTGAAATACGATCTTCCTCATTTAGAACAATTTCATTTTTAGATATGCAACATTTCACGTACAAAACTTTGAAATATAAACCCGATTCGAATAAAATAGTTTGAAAACTGAATCGGTTTATGTAAATTACTTCAAAATATGAAGCGGTTCATGTGAAATACTACAGAATAACTGTAAATATTTTTTAATAACATTCTTTACAACATTTTATCATTGTTTCAAGCATGTATATACTATCTTGAGATATGAACCTACTTCATATGAACGAACCCTCATATTACTCATACGATATTAAGTACGAGTGTATGTGACTGCATACATAGTGCAGTGCAGTCATATATTGTTTGAAAATTTTAATATTTCATTAAACAATATGATCTGAAACAAAATACCTCACACGAATGACGATGTAGATGTTTTGGGACACATGAGCTAACCCATATTTGTGTGGATGTGTGGGTGTGTGTGTGTGTATGAGTATTGAACCGAGTGTTGCAATGTCATTTTGAAAAGTTGCCAACAAAATGAAAATTTTTACAAAAACTCTACAGAAAATATAGAGGAAAAGAAAACGAAATATTTTTTTGCCAAACAAACAAATACAAACACACACGCACTCAATACAATACAGTAACAAAATGGGAACATGTAGCTCTTATTGCTCATTTTCTCTCTCTCACTCTCGCTTTCTCCCTTATTGATGGTCATTTTGCTATGGCAATAGCAACAACCGTTAGATTGGCAGACAAACTGACTCGTATAGAGGGTGATAGAGAGAGAGAGAGGGAAAGAAACGTAAGTAAGATTGTGTATGAAAAAGTCATTTTGTTGTTACAAAATTTAAAGCCACAGGATAAATTGTTGCCATCCAGTGCTACGTGCAAGTGTGTAAAATATTTTTTTGTTAATATTTCTATTATTAGAGACGAGGGAGGACGGAAAGAGAGAGAGGGAGAGAGCAAGAGAGAGTAAGAGTATGTGGCATATATAAAAGCCAACAAAAAGAAATGAAAAATGAAAAATATATTTTCAATTTTGTGGTGCACAATAAACAGTTATTTATTTAGTTATTTTTTATGTTTCCAGCTCTCTCTCTCTCTCTCTCTCTCTTTCTATCTCTGTGTAAACAAAAAAAAAACAGAACGAAAGCAGAAGAGGAAGAAGCAAAAAAAAAGAAAAAAATGTGGAAATAAATTTGATGGCATTTTTAATAAAAACAGAAAACGTGTTAGAATTTGATAATGTTGACAGCAGCATAAAAAATAATGTCACTTTCATTTAAATTCAAATGAAAATAAAATCATAAAACAGTAATCCGTTATAATAATTGTTTATTTAACAAAGAGAATGGAATAAAAATAAAGCCAGAAAAAAAACTTCATTGTGTGTGTATTACATGTCAGTAATTTAATTTGAAAAATAATAACAACAATAATGTAAACAACAGTTTTGACAGTTTATTTTAAATTTAAATCCATATTAATACAGTATTTAACAAAAACAAAAAACAAAAGAAATTCAACACTTTTTGTTTCCCGTTTTGTTTGTTTAATACAGATCAGCTGTATTATTGCAGTTAATTAACCTCATAATCCACTCGCAACTAACTCTCTCTCTCTCTCTTTTTCACTTTCATATGACATTGATTCCCAGGGCTTTCTCTCTGGTGTGTTTATAACAATTTCAAAAATATCTGCTTTATCTCAGAACAATAATAACACACCATCTAAAATTAGAGCAAGCAAATGTATAACACTCTCATACTTTCTTTCTCCTATACATATTTTGTTGTTGGTCTTTGCTGTTCTATTATTGTTATACTCGCTTATACCATTTAAATGATTTTCTTTTTAATCCTTTGCTTGTGTTGTTTTTCTATTTTACGACTTATTTTTAAACAATTTGAATGCACAGCACAACTTCTATGGTCCTTATATACACACTTACGTTTACATTTACACTTACACTCTCTTTCTCTATCACTGGCTCTCCGTACTAATAATGTTGATGAAGAAAATTAACACTTAAAAAGCATTTCGTTAATTTCCCCAAACGATTGCATGATGTGCTCATTCGTTCGTTTGTTCGTTTTTTTGTTTTGTTTTTTTTATACGATGTTATGAATACTTGAAAACTAGTTTATTTTGCTGTGTTGTTGTTATTGTTTTCTTTTGGTGCATTTGATGTCGCCCGAGTTGCCGTTGTTTGTTTTTATTTTCTCACTTGTTATTGATGCCATTTTTAAAACAATAAATAAAAATGAAGAAGAAGAAAACCGTTAGCCACAGCTATGAGAGTAAGCAACAGAGATCTAAACAGAGTAAAGGGTTGCCAGTGTGCTGTTTTACTAAGAAATTTATTTTTTTTCCTTCCTTTTTTTAAATTAAAAAAAAAAATTTTATTCTATAAATAGAGTGTAAAGGAAAAATAAATAAATAAAGTTCGTTGACATAATTTTGCTTTAAAGCTTAAACTAATATGGCATGTCATAGGAGTTTAAAAGAGAACTCGTATAATAATAACCGTTTCATAAGAACACAAACTCTTTAACCAAAAAAGCCAAAAAGCGACAATTTGATCTTTTCACATTAATGAGTACGAGATAACACGTTGTGCCTAGTCGCGAAGTTAACGTTTTAAAAAAATATCGCAGTAAAATAATCGTTTAATGAGCTAGTTTGTCTAACATAAAGGACAATAAACTCCAGTGCATAATGTGAAGCAGGTTGTGGAGACCAGTATTGACCATTAAATTCAACTTGGCAAAAAGGTAGAAAAGATAGGACATCTGACAGGAAAACTACTATTCAAGCTCATGGTTTTTATAAGCTTAAATCGAACTATGTGACTATCTGGACAAACTAAATCGGCCAGATAGAGAGCATAAGGTCATCTTCCACTGGGCAATCTAGGTCACGTGAAAATTCTCGCAAATAAGCAAACAGACAAGCTTGTAAGGAGGCCGTTAATGATTCCAAATCCCTTCTGTGTCTTCTCAACGAAAGAGGAAATAAAGAGAGGCAATGCTTCTTCTCAAACCAAGTGGGGTTTAAGGCAGTGAAAACTTTTATTATGAAATTACTTTAGAAGAAGATATACAGTAGCGAGCACAAAAAATGCAACGTTGGGTAAAATTGTCTTTAAGTGCGATAATTTAAAAAAAAATGGTGACCAGTTCAAGATATTTCTTTGGGTTATTAATCCCTACAATTATAGATCCCTATTATCAATAACATTATGTAAATATTTTTAATTAATGATATATTATTTTGTCATTTACAACAACATAAATTTTAATGTGTTTATTTAAATTAAATAGTAATTCTTACAAAAAAAAATTTTAAAATTAATATTTAGCGGCGTAGCCCTTATTTTTTATGACTTCTTGTAACCTAGAAGGCATAGAGTCGACTAAAGCTATTAATGTGTTAATGGATATTTTCTCCCATTCACTTTTCAAAATTTCTTCTTCTAATTGCCCACTTATTTGACGGATGTTTCCTCTTAACTTCCCGATCTAATAGCTCCCATAGATTTTCTATGGGGTTTAGATCGGGAGACTGTGGTTGGCCAATCCAAAACATCATCATTGACATCATTGTCGCTTAAAAAGTTTCGAGCTAAGCGACTTGAGTGCTTTGGATCGTTTGGAGCCATTTTTCCCGCAGATGAGGAAGCATGTGTTCTCCAAGGATTTCACAGTACTTCTTGGCGTCCATTTTTCCTTCGATTTGAGTTAAGGGACCTACCCCATCACGGGAAAACGCACCTGCAAATACGTGACATAAAATCAATAATTTTTTTTAAACATATCGTTCCTTACCCCATACCATTATTGATCCACCGCCTTGTTTTACGGTTGGAAGTTGATATCTTGGAGAATATTTCTGTCCAGGCGGTCTTCGAACAAAATTTATCCCATCGGAGCCAAACAAATTAAATTTGGTTTCATCGCTCCACAAGACTTTAGCCCATTGTTCATTTGACCAATCCTTGTAACGTTTTGCAAATTCCAGGCGCTTCTTTTTATTGATTGCACTGATGAGAGGTTTCTTTGCGGGTCGTCTCGCATGCAAATTAGCCTCTTTCAACCTACGGCAAACAGTGTGAACGCCTATAGAGACTCCCATTTGCTCATTTGCGAAATTAGCAACGTCCACTGCGGTCTTTCGTGGATCTTTTTTAACCAGTGCAATCATCTGGCACTACCTGGTTTCCTTTCCACACTATTTCTCAAGGAAAATCGAGATTTAATCCGACATACGCGGTTGATTGATTTACACCAAAGAGGTGTCCAACTTCACGCATGGATGGATTTTCCTTCTTCTAAGGCTTTAATGATTGCAGTTTTGCTGTCAGCTGAGAGCTGAAAGCTGCTTCTATTACAAAACACATGTTGGTTGTAAAACTTATTTAAGAAATTTTCAATTATAATTAAATAAATAACTTTAACTTTAACTATTTTTTTTATTATATGTTGCATTTTTTTTACTCGCTAAAAATTTGCACTTTTTTCACAAATTCAAAAATATTTAAATTTTTAAAGCAGAATTTGGAATAAACTGTGATTACTTTGAAAACTTATAATTGAAAGAATTAACAGCAAAAGAAAATAGATAAATTAGTTACCGTTATTTTGAAACAGATCTTATTAACAGATCATATGGCACAGTGTTGCATTTTTTGTGCTCGCTACTGTTTGTCATGCAGTCTAATTCAGAACTCAGTTATAACTGTAGAGTTAGGGAACACTTATTAACCCACCAAGAAATTTTTACAAATTACTTTTTCATGACTTAATAGATTAGCACTCTCTCCGGACCTATTCTCTGTTTGATGGATTTAACACAAGGGCCTTTGCTGAGACCAAATCCGTCTTTAGAAGTCGCCATAGTCTAGCAGGTAGTGTATTGGCTTATTAGACATAAAAGCTAGGATTCGGGCCCTAGGCCAGACATCGAAACAAAATACCAAAAAGTATTTCTTCGGCGATTTCCTCTCAGCGAATTGCTGGCAAAAGCTCAGAGAGTAAAAAAAAACCAGCCGTGAAAAGTTTCTTATAAAATCGGTCGTTCATGTATAAAATTAACACACACAACATAAGTGGTGTGGGAAGTTAGGTCGTAATCCTAGCTAAAGGGTTGTAACGACCAATTATGTTTTGCATGTAAATCCGTCTTATTGAGTTCGCCGTGGTCTAGTAGGCAGTAGGTGTGTTGGTAGAGTTCGAATCCCAGGTCAGACATCAAAACGAAAAATTTGAAAATAATTTTTCAGTGACTTCCTCTCAGCAGATGTCTGGCAAAAACCCTGAGAGTAAAAAATTGCCATGAAATGCTTCCCAAAAAAATGTGTCGTTCGGAGTCGACTTTAAACTGTAGGTCCCGAGCCACTCATGTATAAAATTAACACACACAACACGAGTGGTGTGAGAAGCTAGGACGTAGTACAATGGGTCAATTCGCCCACCGAATACTGTACTTGTCAGAATTGACAAGTACACGTCCTCTAATCTAACCTAACCTAAATCCGTTTTAACTTCTGCTGGTTTAGCAGCCTACAATCGGTTTTCCTCACAACCACCCTCTTCACGCGCCCATATCAACGCATTTGTCTGAGGTGGTAGTCTTTTGGGGGTAATCAACCCCCAAAATATAATTTTTGTGACGATAGGAGTGAAACAGACTATTATTAATGCATACCTGGGAAGAAATGCTAATCAAATATTAGGCCGAGAATTGTCAGGGCAATACCCTTAGAGGAGACATTGTAGGAGGTATACTCTACAAAAAGTTTGAGGGAGACACAATAGAACGTATAACCGCAGTAATGCAACAGCAATTACAATTATTGCTATCATCGACCTGGTGCCCAAATAATTAGCAAGAGTTTAAAGAAATTTAAATAATCTCGAAGCAATACGGAAGTACTAAAATATATCAACGCCGGGCACTTACTTTTCGGAATAATACGAATTTTCCAAGCGCACATAATTCTCAGTAATTGGGGCTCTTTTACGACTCACTATGATGTACTTTGCTGTTATTTTTACACCACCCTCCTAAGGAAGTTCTGCAAACTTAACAATTAAAGCCAGCAGAGCATTTACAACATTGTAGACATGTAGATTGGTTACTAGAGTAACTATAGGACAGGCCTTTATATACAAACTAGTCCCGTTTAGTACACCGCTTAAATACTTTGTGATAAATGAAAAATAAATTCTGTTTCCCTTCGTAAGCTCATCGTAAATTTCTAAAATTTTAGTTTTAAATTCATTTAATTTGTTTTAAAGACCGCATTATCCTTCTATTATTGTTCTCTAAACGTTTTTTTCTCTATTTCATAAAAAAAAACAAACGAAAAATGGGTTTTCGTAGTGATGAACCTTAATTATTTGCATTTAATAAGCTGCCCCTAGAGCGTATGATGAATGTTGATTCAATTCATTTGCAAACACACATCACTCATACGCCCCCAGATAAACAATGTTTTTCTTCTTCTTCTTCTTTTGATTTTGTTTTTGTTTTTGTTTTTCTAGGACTGTTTATGACTCGCTTATATCTCATCGTCATTTTTTCGGTTGTTTTTCTTTGTTTTTTGTTTTTTTTGTTTTGTTGAACCCAGGGGATTAGCAAGCAAAAAAAATATGCAAAAAACAAAACAAAAACACGAGAAGAATGGATTTTAATCACACAAACACACATACACACACAAAAAGGCAACACTTTTGTTTTTGGCATTCACAACAAAGAGTAATAATGACAGTGATATGTGGTGATTGCGGGGGAGAGGGGGGGTGTGATGGTGTATTTTAATGAGATTAAAATCAAACGTTGTAGTGGAACATAGCTGAGGCCTACAAAAACATATCAGGTTGCCAAAAGGGGCTTAACGAAACGGTTTAA
>CM025791.1:59860042-59884125 GCA_014635995.1 Sarcophaga peregrina
ACAGAAAATGCTCTTCTGCTGTATACATCTCTTCATAAATATTCTTTAATAAGTACTGGCTTAGAGTCATAAGAACAGATTTTATTGTGTTTGTTTTAGAGATTATGACTCTATTTTATGATTATTTTGTTTGCGTATCATATTTCACAATTATAATCAAAATTTAAGAGATGAAATATTCTTAGAAATTTTATGATTTATAATCAGTATTTTAAATCACTTGCTATGTTAGGAAATACACTCAGCAGCAATAAAACACAGTAAGACAGATTTTTAAAACATTGAGTTTTAAAAATATACAAACCACTGTGATATTCAAGTCGCTATAGTCTAATAGATAATATTGTTACGAAACTGGAAATGGTGTTTCTATAATGATAAACAAAAGCGTCCAAAAACAAAAACAATGGACTTGTTTACCGTATCAACGAATAAACAAAAATATACCAACAATATCAGCATAAAAAAGGGGATAAACAAGTAAACAAGCAACAACAATAACTCTGTAAGGACAAAATAAAACTGAAATGAAAAGTTTCCTAAAATTCTGTTTCTCGGAGTCAACGTTCAACACTAGGTTCATCAATCACTTATAAAATTAACACAGAGAAACTAGTTTATCATTATCTTGCCCCAAGACTTGGAACGACCAATAAAGTAAGCATCTGGCTGTGAAGTAATCATAGTCTAGTAGTGTATTGGCTTTGTAGGCGAAAGGTCCGAGTTCAAACCCCAGGTCAAACATCAAAAAGGAAAATATGAAAATATTTCTTCGCCGATTTCGTCTAAGAAGATTTCTGGCAAAAGTTCTGTGAGTAAATAAAATTGCCATGAAAATCTTTTCAAAAATCTGTTTTTCGGAGGCGACTTTAAACTATAGGTCCCTTACACTTACGGATAAAATTAACGCACACAACATAAGTGGTGTGAGAAGATGACTGAGCTAGAGTATGAACCACGGGTTGATGTCTAATAAGCCAAAACACGAACAACTAGGCAGTTAGGTTAGAGTGATTGTTTCCATATGAAAACCTCACTGGCGCGTTGTGATGCCGCGGGTAAAAACAGTCTCTGGACTGTCCGAGTTCGACCAAACTAGGGAAGAAGTTAGTCAGCGCAAGGGCTACACATTAAAATCACAACTACGCTATGGTAGAATACCAGGCCGAAAGTTTGTTAAACCAAGCTATATCCTTGTTATTAATGATAGGTGTGTACACCACGCCGTGGTCTAGTGGGTAGTGTGTTGGCTTATTGGACAGAAGGCCCGGGTTCGTATCCCAGGTCGGACATTAAAACGAAGAATATTTTTTCGGCGACTTCCTCTCAGCAGATTTCTGGCAAAGACTCTGAGAGTAAAAATTGCCAAGAAAAGCTTCTCAAAAAAAATCTGTCATTCGAAGTCGACTTTAAACTGTAGGTCCCGCCACTCATGTATAAAATTAACGCACACAACATAAGTGGTGTGAGAAGCTAGGTCGTAATCCTGACTGAAGGGTTGTAATGGCCAATTATGTATGTATGTGTACACCTCACAAGAGATGGCCACTGACAAAGAAAGTGGATAACAGTCTCCTCTTTCTCAGCAGATCAGTATCCATGGCAAAAGTCATTAGATGGGAGCTGCATGAGCTTTTTGCGAGCCTTTCCATAACACATGGCCATTGTGATCGAGATGACGTTACGATCAATGACGAGTAACTGGTTGCTGAGACTGCTACCCATAGAAGACCAAGTGAGCCTAGTAGTCGAGCAGGACTCCTCATTGACCTAGGAAAGATTGGGATCCCGAAAGAAATTCCGCACAATTGCCAATTTAACCGAGGTAAGTGGCATACCATTGAAGTCGCCATAGCCTAGTAGGTAGTGTGTTGGTTTATTAGACGTAAAGCCCGGGTTTAAAACCCCAATCAGGAATCAAAAACGAAAGTATGAAAAAAATATTTCTTCGGCGATTTCCTCTTAGCAGATGTATGGCAAAAACTCTGAGAGTAAATAAACCTGTCAAGAAAATGTTTGTCAAAAATCTGTCGCTTGGAGTACGGCGTTAAGCTGTAGGTCCCGCCACTCACGTATAATATTAACCCACACAACATAAGTGGTGTGAGAGCTAGGTTCTAAACCTGACTAAAGGGTTGTAATGGCCAATTATTTATGTATGTATGTAAGTGGCAAACCCAATTCCATTGACGAGGATTCTAGAAGTTGTGTTGTTCGGAATGTGACTGTGTGACTGTGACTAACACCGAGACTACGGGAAAATGTTTGTCACAATATTTCATAGCGAAGCGGTAAACATTTCTTATATCTTCTGGCTATTTTTGATGGCCACAATCAACACCTTTAGGTTTACTTTGAGAGCATGTAGTATAAGTAGGGCATTGAATAAGTAAACTCGACCAGAACAGAAATATTTTTCATTTGTTGTGATGTTTTATTCTCTCATTATTTTAACAAGATTACAACGAAGAAATGAAATGAAATGAAATGTTAAGTAAGTAATCTCGTATCGTATTGTATTTAATATCCAAAATAATATTTGTTTTAACAACGAAAATGATTTAAAGCGTTAAACGCAAATACTTTTTTTATGACTCTCCATTTTAATAGCAAAAGTTTTTTTTTACAAAAAATAAAAATCAAAATCAAAATGAAGAAAAGAAAAGTAACCAAACGAATACAAACAAAACGTCCTTTCAATAATTTATTAGATCAGTAAAGAAGAAAAAAAAGGTTCAAAAGAATTTGAAATTTTGATAAAATTTTTTTTTGTAAAATCATTTGGGAGAAATAAAGTGCTTAAAAATAAATTCATTTTTTAAATTTTTTTTTATTTTTGATTAAAGAAAGTGTTGATTAGATTTATTTCAGTAATAAAGAAAACAAACAGAAGTCGTATAAATTATAAATTTCAAAGATATTTAGTATGGCATTAAAAGAATCGAGTATACAAAGATAAATTGTTCTTTGAAAATCTTTCTTTTTTTTAAGGCTGATAAATAAATAATTTGTTTTACTGTAACATTAACATGAAAAGCTTGAAATGTACATACATACATACATACATACAAACATAATTGGCTTTTACAACCCCTCAGTCAGGACTACGGCCTAGCATCATACAAGTGGCTATTATAACTCTTCAGCTAGACTTACGATCTACTTTATAACACCACTTACATGTTGCATGTGTTAACATTACACATGAGCGGCAGAACTCAAAAATCCACTAAGAAAAAGAGATTTTTTAAGTAACTTTTCCTGGCAATTTTATTTACTCTCAGAGTTTTTGGTAGCAATCTACTGAGAGACAGACCCCTCAAACTCCATCAAACAGGAGAATGGTTATTGGGGCTGTAGGAACCACTGCTAGAGATTTCATTATGGGCACTTCTGCAATAATAATTAATCTTTTACTAAACTGTACAGGACTTTTATGGATAAAGTTAGGACTAATTCTGCACTTAAATCGCATTGTCAGTCATCACACAATTGCAATTCGCATTGTCCCTAGGGAAAGTGTATATAGGACACAATATCGCAAGACCTAGCATACCCTAAAAAAAAAAATTCAGTAGAAGATATCAACGCCTCCGTTCCATAACATTCTAAGTTGAAAAAGTGTGTTTTGAGTTATAAGCACTCAAAGTTGTCACGCGACATACGATTATGTTTGTATTCTAGGCACATTTTTCCCTATAACTTCAGAATGGATTGGCGCATCTTAACCTAATTTTAACAGGATTTAAGTTAGAGAACGTAGAATTAAAAAATGCAGGAACATTAAAAATGTTCTAAGTACACTTAGGACATTATAGAACGGAGGCTAGAACATTATAGAATGAGGGCGTTGATATGAAGTTGCCGTTGTCTAGTAGGTATTATGTGGGCTTATTAGACGTAAAGCCAGGATTCGAGTCCCAAGCCAGAAAAGTATTTTTTCGGCGATTTTCCTCTCAGCAGATTTCTGGCAAAAACTCTGAGAGTAAACAAAAATTGCCATGAAAAAGCTTCTCAAAAAATCCATCGTTCAGAGTCGACTTTTGAACTGTAGGTCCCACCAGTTATCAAAAAAATTAACCCACACAACATAAGTGGGTTGAGAAACTAGGTTAATAATCCTGACTGAAGGGTTATAATGACCAATTATGTACGTGCAGGACTTTTATGGATAAGGATAAGACTAATTCACGTCTGTATGATTCGCATTGTGCATAGGAAAGTGTCTTATAGGAAAGCACATCGCAAGACCAGGCGTTCCGATAAAAAAAATTCTGTAGAAGCTATGATGATCCTAAGATAGATAGGTAGGTAGGTAGAGGTGGCTGCAAATCCAAGAAAAATTTTGGATGTACTCTATTAGGCCACATTGCGCCCAATATGTTACCACAGTTTCTAAACCACTCGGAGCTCCTGCTAAAGCCCCTCATCGCACAATTACGATTTGTATTGTCCATAGGAAAGTGTCTTTAAATAAAAGCATATCGCAAGAGATGGCATACCCTCAAAAAAAATACTGCAAGAGTATTTCTTAAGATAGGTAGGTAGAGATGGGTGCTTATCCAAGGAAAATCTTGATGGACTTAAACCACATTGGGCCCAATATGTTACCACAGTTATCCGCTATCCCCTAGTCTGGAAACCACTCGGGGCTCCTGATGAAAAGATTTAAGCTGCCAATCCTTCACAGTTCCTTTAGATCATCCATATAGTAAGCACCCAAGTAATTGCTTTTCCTTTGGCAAGGAGCTGGCCATGTAGCCACCAAGTGAGGGACAGTCTCCTTCCTTAGTTATGTTAGAGGACGTATACTTGTCAATTAAGGTAAGTACAGTAACCAGAGGTAGAATTGACCAATTGTAAAAAGTTTCCTTATCTCTGCAACTTCTCCAGAAGTCTTTAGCTACGTGTTCAAGACCAATGCATCTCACACGCATACTCCTAATGCAATGCCCCATAATGACGCTGACAACAACACTGAGCGTGCCTCTTTGGAGTTTAATTACACTCATTGTGTGCCCCTCATTCAGCCTTTGCCAGCCGGTAACGGAATCAACGTTCCCATTATCAATTGGGGGTTGCCGTGGTCTAGTAGGTAGTGTCCTGGCTTATTAGACGTAAATCTAGGGTTCGAGTCCTAGGCCATACAAAAAAAAAATACAAAAAGTATTTTTTCGGCGCTTTCTTCTCTTTCTCTTCTTGTTTCTCAAAAATCTGTCGTTCGGAGTCGACTTTAAACTGTAGGTCTCGCCACATGTGTATAAAAATTAACACACACGACATAAGTGGTGTAAGAAACTGCGGGCTTCTAGGGGACAATTGCTGTAGACTGTCTAATGGTGAAGGCATAGCACTGACCATTTTATAGTCACCAGCAGCAACTCGTTTCCTTACCATTCGTATCTTCCCTCTTTCCATCTTTCCTAAAAACTGCATGCATAGGGGTCATCCCCTGAGTGCAGGTTTAATAAAAAATAAAAAAAATAAAAATATGAGTTTGCAGGTCCTCATAAGGATGCCCTTATTCGAGAATTCATCGGAGAGTTCGATGTGGTCGTGTCCCGCCTGGCAAATTTATCAGCTTTGCAGTTATCCAATATACCACTGTGCCCCGGTACCCAAACACATACATACATAATTGGCCATTACAACCCTTCAGTTAGGATTAATGACCTAATTTCTTACTCCGCTTATGTAGTGTGTGTTAATTTTATACATGAGCGGCTGGCGGGACCTACAGTTTAAAGTCGACTATGAACGATAGATTTTTGATAAACTTTTCATGGCAATTTTATTTACTTAAGAAATTTATTTATTTAAGAAATCGCCGAAAAAGTAATTTTTGTATTTAATCTTGATGTCTGGCTCATAATTTTTGCCAGAAATCTGCCGAAGAAATACTTTTTGTATTTTGTTTTGATAACTGGCCCGGGGGTTTGAACTTTGGCTTTTCGTCTAATAAGCCAACGCGCCACCGACTAGATTACGGCGACTTCTCTGGTACCAATACGATATGGATATCATATTGTTACGTTTTTACCTTTTTAAAAACGTTAAAAATATGAGTTCGTAGATTGCAAATAAAGTAAAAATAAATATGTGTTTGATTTTAATAAATTCTTTATTATCTACACAATTTTTGTGCCACTGTTCGAACTTGTTTCACGTATACAATGATACTTCACAATATGTGTTTGTTCATTTATACTACTCTGCTTACAACCCTTTTGTAAGCAACAACACTTGTTAGTTATTCTTCTTTCTCACAACCTTTTTGTAAGTACAACACTAACAACTGTTTTCTCAAACGCAACTTCTCAAACGCAACAACGTCTGACCGAATTAAAGCTCGATATATTTTAATTCTCAACCAAAGTGACGTCGTCTTACACGATCAAATTCAAACTCTGCCCTGCTCGCTTTAACTTGCCTTTAATATTACTGGATCAATGCCCTTGAAGGACGATGACGTCCTTCGGGAATATTCTAAATATGTAAACAACCTATTCTTATTTTTGTTGTTGCTTGTTTACATTCGAGCAGGTAGATTAGTTG
Organism: Sarcophaga peregrina; assembly: GCA_014635995.1. Classification (NCBI taxonomy): domain Eukaryota; kingdom Metazoa; phylum Arthropoda; class Insecta; order Diptera; family Sarcophagidae; genus Sarcophaga; species Sarcophaga peregrina. Next base: position 59,866,598 of record CM025791.1, read on the forward strand.
TTGTTTGTTTATTTGTCTATCCTATTTTATACTGCACATTGTTGTTTCTTGTTTACTTTTTAGTTCCCTTTATTTTGTTGTTGGTTATTTACGTCTTTTTATCCTTTATTCTTGTTGGTATATTTTTCTACTCATTCATTGATCACGTGAACAGTGCGCTGTTTTGTTTTTGGGGCTTTTGTTTATCATTTTATGCATGATCATTGTGTTGTTTTTGGAGCTTTTGTTTATTATTTTAACAACACCATTTCCACTTTCGTAACAATATCGTTCCTTTATATCGTCGAGATATGTATCTGATATGATGATCTTAAGAAGAGGAGATTTAATCTTTCATTTTATTTGTCAATATCCTGCTCTTTCCATTGCAAATAAAAGTTCTGTCTCTCGCATTTGGAAGTCAATAATAATAACCCAATCTCACGAGCTCAGTATAAGGGTTCCTTACACTCTTCAAATATAAACTTTTGTGTAAATATTTTCTTTTTAACCTTTAAATATCTGTCTGCACTTGTCGTCTGTGATAAATTAAATGTTTGTGTTCTTAATATTCTCATAAAGACTTCCATTTTTTAAATGCCATAGAGGACTACATGACGTATGATTATTATTATTAGTTTACCTTATCATTACTCATACGTCTGGGTAGGTGCTAGAGTGTACAGAAAACTTGAAAATTATTGTGCCATTAATAGGTTGTTGTTGTATGTACTTAAATACTTACTTAAATACAATTAAAAAAGTTTACTTTTTACTCAAGAACTGATAAATTACTTGCAATTTAATTAAACTTTTTCGTTCTTGTCTTGTCTTCTTGTTTGTTTGCCTTTTTGGGGTAGAAACGTTTATTCCAATAAATTTACCAAATAAAAGATAAAAAAAAGAGATGGAAAAAGTGAACTTTTTTATCTCTATTTACAAAATGGTCATTAAGAAAATATTTTCTTTTGAAAACAAAAAGAAAAAAAATCAAAAATACAAAAAAACGGCAAACTTTCTTTCGAAAATAATGGAGTTTTTAAAAAAAGGAAAACATGGCCACGTTTACACTGCAGTTGAATGTTGAAATTTCACTTTTTTCGTTTGCAGCAAAATCTATAAAAACGTCGTTGAAATAATAATACGACAGCAGTGTGCCTTGCAAGAGCAAATACATACTATTTTATGACATTTTTCACGTCCTTTTTTTTTTGGGCTGTATAAACAAAACGTTATTAAAACAGTTTTGCGAAAGACATTTTATGCGAAGGACATCTTATCGTAAAGCAAAACAAGAAGAAAATTATTTTAGAAAATTTTTCTATTGCCTTAAAACTGTTTGTAGACTTTCGAAAGAGTTATGCAAATTAGAATTGCATTTATTTTCTTAAAAATTGCCAAAAAAAAGAAGAAAAACAGAACTTCAATTCTCCTTCTGCCTTTATTTATAGCGTGACTTCCAACAAACAAAAAAAACCCCCGAAAATTATCTGCTTCAGTTTCTACCATATCTTGAGTTTTGTAATGTTTTGTTCACGACAACCATAAAATACCTTGAACTTTAGCAATTTTCGTTTCTCTTAAATGTTTTTAAGAAAAAAACATCACTAAATAGCTTGAAACTTGAAATTGTACTTCATTTTTACATGCCAGAGTTTTAATAGTTACAAGAGAAAAAAAGTTACATTTGAAGTTTTTATTTTAGTTTTTGAACTCAAATAAATGCCAGACTTTCTAGAGTCATATTAAATATTGTGGTTTTTGTAAACGTTTTCTTTATTACTTTCTTTAATTATTTTCTCAAGATGGAAAGAAATTTTTAATTGAACTTGTTTTCTATTATTTTTAAAAATTTTTTTTCCAAAACTGCCATTTTTTCAAATGGCCATCTCTTTGGAGGGCTGAAAATATAAGAATCTTGGACTCAGAGCTTAGATTTCACAGTCTCTGTTGCGATTAAGAACACTCCTACAAATGTTCTTCTAATCGACTAAATCTGTCTGCCTTCTGGCTAAAAACAAAAAGAATAATTTAATTCTCGGTTGAAAAGAATACGGATTTAAAGCCAAACTTGTTTCAGATATGATAACATACAGACTAGATTACTCCTAAGCCACAGAAGAAATGTCGCATCTATATATAGCAGAGGCTGTTTTGACTAGATTCTCCTCTTGTTGGGCAGATATAATCATTTCTGCATTTGTGGTGATGTGGTAGCGGAGCGAACACATAAGCGCTTTCAGTGCAGTTATCCGACACTTCTTGGCCGCTGTTACATTATCTACGGCGTCTGGGTCTTGCAGAGCATCACGTATATTTCGTGCATTGCTTCGGATAACATTTTGCACTGGATGTAACATGTGGTTACGTGTATTGTGGTATTTCTCAATACTGCTTAACATTCTAAGTCGGGGTAATCTGTGTTGGCTTATTGGACATAAGGCCCGAGTTCAATTTCCAAGTCAGGCATCAAAATGAAAATATTAAAATATTTCTTCGGCGATTTCCTCTCAGTAGAGTTCTGGGAAAAACTCTGGGAATAAATAAAAATTACCATGAAAAGTTTCTCAACAAGCTGTCGTTCGGAGTCGACTTTAAACTGTAATTCCGCCACTCATGTATAAAATGAACGCTCACAACATAAGTGGTGTAAGAAGCTAGGTCGTAATCCTGACTGAAGGGTTGTAATGGCCAATTATGTATGTATGTACTTAACACTCTTGCTGAGGGGCTATTAGAACCAGCTTACTAACCTTTTAACTGATCTCTGTTCACTATAAATTAACCGCTATTTATCAGATTCCTAGCATTCAACGTCAAATATCTGGGTTTGCTAAATTGGTCTGTAAAAGCTTAGTAACTCTTGCTTAGGGCCAACAGAAAAACCTGAGTAACGTATAAGTAAGTGCCCGAACCTATAAAACCTTCGAACAACAATTTTCGGACTTCACATGATATTTCACAGATCTTTTTTATTTACTTAATTAGCCCTACAACCCTTTCCTCTCCTTTTTCCTATCCCCTTTATTATCCTTCCTTGTTTTTTAAAGACGTTGTCAATGGGTCAATTCAACCCTTGGGTACTGTACTTGTCGCAGTTGACAAGTACACGTCGTCTAATCCAACCTAACCTAACCCTTCAATCAGAATTATGACCTAGTTTCTCACACCATTTATGTAGCGTGTGATGTTAAGCTTATACATAAGTTGCGCGGCCTACAGCTTAAGACAGAATCTTGAAAAACTTTTTCACGGTGAATTTAATTTTCTCTCAAAGTATTTGCTTGAAATCTGCTCAAAGGCTGCCGTCTCAAAGATATTATTGTTTGACATTTTTCTTTTTGTTGGAGATTTCTGACGTGGGTTTTGAACTGAGGCCTAGTGACTAATGAGCCATCACCAGAGATCAGCAAACAGTATTCAAAACGATTAGTAGCTTCGAGTCATACTTATAATTTCAAATACTTATTCGCATTCGTACTTATTTTAATATCATACTCACACTACTCATATTCAAAGTATGAAATACTCATCATACTCATACTTAACAATACTCAGGATTTTGTTGATTTCCACTCTCCATGACTCACAGAAGCACAAAATAAGTATGATTCGCGTACGAACACCACAATACTCGTTAGAAGATTGTGTGTTTGTTTTGCTTGCTGTCTTTGTGTTTTTCTTTCTTCTTCTGTTTTGTAAAATGCAACAACTATTAAGACTGGAAATTTTTATAAATGATTCGAATCAATCGGAATAAGAGGTCGATCAATGCTTTTCTGTAGATATCAGCAGTGATCGTTGGTTTTTTTTCGGTTTTGTAATTAATTTTAAAATTTCGATTCAAGTCAATCGAATCATTTATGAGTACATAGTATAAGAATTTTTTTAAATTTCTGAATCTGAATGAGTAGGCGTATGAATCAAACATATTTCAAATGTTATGAGTTTGATGTCAACATTGTACTCATACTCATTGCACACTATACTTATAAATCAATGTTGCGGCGAGTACGAATAAATCAGAGTAATTGAATTTTAATGATGTTAGCTCACTCAAACATGAGTACCTATGAGCAGACGTCGGCTCAAAAAAAACGTGATAAATATGTGTGTGTATTTCTGAGAGGCATGTGTTAACCCAGAGGAAAATTGTTAGTAATATTTTCAAGTGTAACCTAATAATATGTAGAAAAAATTTACAGCGTAAGATACCTAAAGACTGCGTATTTAAATTGACAATTATTGTTCCCAAAATCCAGATCATTTCTCATTGTTATTAGCGAATTCCATTAGAAAATAGTATATCCTACTGTAATTAATTTTCGGGTGTATAATTGAAATATATAAAAAAAAATCAAAAAGAAGCGACTAGAACCTGCTTTACTGACAGCTGACTGAATGCATTTTTACGTTCTTTTTAATGAACAATATTGATGTGCGTGTCCTATGTGTGTAAAAAGCCGAAGATGATCTTCCCCTGAGGGACATTGAGTAGCTAAAAAACGATCCATTGCTGATCTGTGGTCAGCACTCTATCTACTAGATTACGGCGAGGTTAAGACACTCTACCAAACTCTACTCTTTCTGTAGTATGGAACAAACTTTACCACAGAATTAGCTAATGAAAATCCATTCTATCGGATCCGCCATCTAATGTTTTTTTTTCTAATAGTGCTTATTTCGTAAATGGTAACACTTAGTTCATGTCTGATTTGACAGACAATTAGTTGTATCCTTCCGCTGAACGAATATGGTTGTGTATACGCATTTTTGATTCGCTAAATGGGTCTGCGATCAACTTACAGAAGAAAAAAAATCATTATTCAGTGTGTGTGAAGCGCCATCAACACCAATTCACCATCGTTCTCAACAATTAGACATTTCGGAGACATCATTGAGACGAAAGACCAAGGTCCAATTGTTTTGGAAGTTGAAGCCAAGTGACCATCCAATGTGTTTTCGCTTCGCTAAGTGCCGATTTTGGCAAAAAAAATCATCTTTTCAGATGAAGCTCATTTTGATCTTGGCGGGTAAGTAAACAAGCCAAATTGTCGCATTTGGGCCACAGAAAACCCGCACGCCTACATTTAAAAGCCGACGCATTGAAAACGAGTTACAGTTGGCAGTTTTCTTCGAAAATGAGCAAGGAATGGTCGTTACAGTCAATGGCGATCGTTATCGGGCCATGTTGAATGAATTTTTGTTCACAAAAATTGAAAAGGCAACGTGGTTTCAATAGGACGGCGGTACGTGCCACACAGCCGAAGCCACACTCGATGTTTTGCGCCCTGTTTTTGAAGATCGTATTATCAGCCACAGAGCTGTTGTCGTTTGGCCACCTTGGAGCTGTGATTTGACACCGTTGGACTATTATTTGTAGGGTGCCGTTAAGGAAAGTGTTACCCCAATGCTTTAAAGGACAATCTTCGTGAATCCATTGGTGAAATACAATCGATAATGTGCTTAAAACTTGGGCCGATCATGTAGGCTACTCCATGGCCAGTCAAGGCAGCCATTTGAATGAAATTATTTTCAATTATTAACCGAGAGGATTGTACTTTCAAATAAAAAAAAGAAATTTAAGAAAATATTCAGTAGCTCTTTCTTAAAGGATTTTCTAAAAAAAAAAAAAGTTATTTGGCGGATACTTTAGTTGATTTGAATCCATAAACGGCAGACAAAAGTTTATATTTTAAAAAATTTAAAACTAAAGTCTCGAAACCAAATCAATTGAATAATTTACACGATGACAAACTGTAGACACTTTGCAGAAGGGTCATTTGACCCTTTTTGGTAGGAATAGGAATACATGAAGTATTGGTAGGTTTAGTGTTAACAAAGCAGTTAAGCCAATAAAATATCTTTACAATAGAAAAAAAAGCAAGCAATTTAACTCTTACGCTACATTTACGGATTTATTTATGCAAGTAAGTCAAGAGTTAAATAATGTTGCATGCAACACGCAATCTTGCTACATTATAATACGTATTGATGTTTTGACATTTTTCGGTTATATTTTGCAAACAGAAGAGCTCTAGCCTAAATGGATTGGTTGCTTGAAACGAAATTAATAATTTAAGATTAAACGTTTAACCATTAACGTTTGAAATGATGGTGTGCTGTGTGGTGTTAAGATTTCAATTAAAAAAATAAAATAAAACGAAACAATATTGCACGGCAATGACATTGAATTTTGTCAAAAAAAAAACCACAGAATTTGATCGAAAAATAATGGCAAATTGTTTGGCTCTTAACAGTTGGCCAATTACCATGAACACGTGTAAGCAAAAAATAAATTTTTGAAGGAATCGAATCTTAAAATCCGAAAATCGAAAAGAAGGCAATGAACTGACGCAACTTGCATGAGTTCGATGAGTGTTTAATTAGAAACAAATGAATGAATGAATGAATGAGTGAATGAATAAATGAACTCTGCATATGACATTTTTGTGGTTTTTAAGGTTATGGTAACGACTTGTTATTGTGCAACCAACTCAAGTTTCTAAATTTAATTTCTAATTTTTGTTTTTTTTTTTGTTCTCTCACTTGACAAGGCTAATCATGTTATTCACCTCGTTTTTTCTTTTGTATGCCCTTTTATGCTCTAAAATTCCTACAAAAACAGAAATCAAGTTTCTTTTGATTACCAAAGAATTTTTAGAAGAAAAATGTAAATTTTCTTTGGAATATTTTGTATATAAGAAATGCTTTAGAAAAGCAAAAGAATAGAATAGAAAAGTACTCAATGAATAGTCAATGAATTTGAGACAAAGACATTTGCATTGAAAGTCACTTGCAAATCAACAGAGAAAAACCAATTTATTGCTTGAAGATATCGAATACAAAATAATATTGAATTGCAGAGCATTTTAACAAATAATTGCAGGCAATGTCTCCTTCATACGAGTACATGATGTAATACGAGTAATGGCATTTGCATGAATTTAATTGCAAAAGCAAAAGCAAAAACGTTAAACATTTTCTTTCTAGAAAGCCATTCACCTCACAGTTCAATGACATGATCTGAAAAATTAGAAAACTGTTCCCTTTTGTTAACAAAGGAAAGTCCCAAAAGGCAAAAATTTTCTTTGATTTGTGTATAGTTTTTAAATACATGCATAGGCGGATTTAAAATTTTTAAAATTTTTTTTCATGCCCACAAGGTGGTATCATTTCATTCGATTCCTGGTTAAAATAAAATTACAAAAAATTTGTGTAAAATATCCAAAAATGAAATATAAATACAAATGAAATATCTTAGGAATAATCAAGCATGCCACAGTGATATTTGGCTTCCAGGGAAAAACTTTGAGTGCAACCCAGGAATTAGGCATTCGATGTAGCTCACGATAGTTTGACTAATACTCGTAGTAATTTATAGACCAATTGTCTGCAAAGATAGAAAAAAATCTGAAAGTATCTCCAAGATACTGAGGTCAGCGAACAAGCTAAATCAGAAGTTTCCATAGAGCTTTGGTATTGAAGATCAAACTCTTGAAGTCTATTATTAAATCGATGCTCTAGAAGACTAACACGGAATTCATTAGGGGATGTCTGGACCTAAGGAATCGAGTGACTGCATCTGAGTTGTTTCTTTGATAGAACCATTAAGCTCTAGTATACATACACATACTAAACATAAATAATTGGTCATTACAGTTCTTCAGTCAGGTTTGCGACCTACATAATTGGTCATTACAACCATTCAGTCAGGATTACGACGTAGCTTCTCACACCACACTTTTCATGGCAATTTATTTACTCTCGGAGGTTTTTGCCAGAAATCTGCTATTTTATTTTGACGTCCGGTCTGAGACTCGAATCCTGCCTTTACGACTAATAAGCCAACACATTACGTACTATACCATGGCGGCTCTTAATGGCGGTATGTCGGATATATGAGTTTAAATCGAAGATGGTAAGGGACTGACTAGAGAAGCTAGTTCGGATACTTTGGAGAAATACGGTTATTTCGAAATTCTTAGCAATTAGCTAGAAGATAAGCTTGCAAGGAGGTTAACTCCTATGCCGTTGATGTAATAAAAGCTTTTTTTGTGGACTAACAGTGGACGAGCAATCAATTGCGATTAAAGCTTCCAAGATTTTTGTTGAGCAACTGCAATAATAAGAGGTTTGAAAAGGCATCCTGAGGTTAATAACCAGCCTTATCGCACTATAAACTTATGGTATACAGTGGAACTTCTATAATTAGAACTTCTATAACTTGAATTTTCTATAAGTAGAAGCAACATGAAGCATCATGAACAGAAATTCTATCAGATTTTTCTTCTTTAACTTAAAATGTCAATAAGTTGAAATTTTTTTTTCGGGATTATGGTGATTCAATTTATAGAAGTTCGACTGTACATACATACATATAGAATTGGTCATTACAACCCTTCAGTCAGGGTTACGACACAGCTTCTCAAACCACTTTTGTTCTGTGTATTAATTTTATATATGAGCGGCTGGACCTACAGTTTAAAGACTGACAGATTTCATATGGTATTTTTATTTACTTCAGAGTTTTTGCAGGATATCTGCTGAGAGGAAGTCGCCGAAAGAAATATTTTCTTCATACTATCTATTATTCCAGATGTCTGACCTGGAGTTTTGTATCTTTCCTTAGCTTTAATAAGCCAACATACAATCTACTAGACTGCGGTGGCTTTTAGGACTCTTGGTTTGGAGGAATATTAAATGCTAGACAACGAACAGCAATCTGAAATTTGTCAGGGCAATAGGGGTAGAGGAGACGTTCTAGGGAAACCCTATAAAGTTTAAGAGAAGTACAATAGATCGTAAAATCACAGTACTAAGGCATTTTATTTAGGCACGTTCAATAAACAAAATCAATATTCTTTTCAAGTATGAGACAGGCATTTGAACAAAAGAGTCCAAAACTTTCTCAAAAAAATAAAGTTGCTTGAAGACGCTATGATGTCCGTTATTGTTATAAGCTTTGAAACGTCCGCCAGTTGATTCAAACCCTCTGAGTTCTCAAAATTTCACATTAATGAACGAAACTGTTTTCTTTCCTGCAATTCTGCAATACATACTACAAATGTAAACATTAATACCCTTCAGTCAGACCTAGTTGCTCATGGCCCTTATGCTGTGTGTGTGTTAATGTTATGCATAAGTAGCGAGTAGTGAGGTCGCCGTGGTCTAGTAGGTACTGTGTTGGCTTATTAGACTTAAAGCCAGGATTCGTGACCCAGGCCAGACATCAAAATAAAATACAAAAATTATTTTTTCGACGATTTCTTTTCAGCAGATTTCTGGCAAAAACTCTGAAAGTAAATAAAATTGCCATGAAAAGTTTCTCAAAAATCTGTCGTTCGGAGTCGACTATAAAATGTAGATCCCGCCACTTATGTATAAAATTAACACACATATCATAAGTAGTGTGAGAATCTAGGTCAATAATCCTGACTCAACGGTTGTAATGACCAATTATGTATGTACAGGGTGGCTGATATGTATTGCAACCAACTTCCGGTTGTTATCATTTTTAAACAGCTTGTGTGAGAGCTGACAGATTTATTCCAGAGACAGTTGATTTTATTATTTACAAGCTTATAAAAATATTTTGATCAATTGCATTCAGAAAAAAAGTTATTCGTGATAGAATTCAAATGTGATAGTGTGATTGCTTTATATTGGGTTGGAAAACCATAGATGGCTATCGTTAGAGCCTTCCAACATTTAAATGTGAAGAAATCTTTTGTTTCTCGTACCATTGCTCGTTACGGTGATACTATTAGTGTTGCATCGCGTCTAAAAAGTGCACGAAAAAAAAACGATAACAACAGCTGAAATGATCCGTAAACTGAAGGCCAGATTTGATAGAATCCACGCCGCAGTGGTAGAAAAAATTGCTCGTAAGCTGAACATATCGCGAGAACAGATGCAGCACATATTGAAAACTGAGCTTGGTCTAAAGCCATTGAAGTTCCAAAAATTGCACGATCTCACCGATGGACAAAAAAAGTTAGACTGGAAAGAGCCAAGGAATTTGGTGTGCTCCCATGAGAAGCTATTCCAAATTGAGCAGTTTGTGAACAAACATAATGATCGGGTTTACTTGCCAATGAGTTCAGCTGAAAATTTACACCTGCGATTGGCCGATCGTCACTTCCCGCTCTTATTCATCGATCGTAGGGTCAAAATAAATGCCGAATATTATAGAGAAAATATCTTAAAGACAGTATTGAAGCCCTGGGCAGACAAACATTTCGGCCGCAAACCATGGACATTCCAACAGGACTGTTGGACTTTTGCGCTTGTGACATTTTGAGAGTAGATACTCACTAAAAACTACCAAAGTGTCGATTATCTCAAGACGGCGCTTCTCCGGAATGGGCCAAAATACCGCAGAGGAACTTTCGTGCAGCCTGTGATGGCTTTGTCGGCCGTTTGAAGGCCATAATTCGTACCAAAGGTGGCCAATTCCAACAAATCTAAACTGATTTTAAAAATTCGATGTTATTTTCAACATTTTTTGCTTTGAACAATAAAATTAAAAAAACAAAATTATAAAAAAATAGCGCTTTACTTTGTTGCATTATATATCAGCCACCATGTATGTATGTTCATATGTAGCGAGACCTATAGTTTAAAGTCGACTCCGAACGACAATATAGCTTTAGAGTTTTTGCCCAAAATCAGCGAATTTTTTCGTATTTCACATTGTTGAAGATATCTAACCTTGTCTTTGAGTCGTGGCCAACTCAGTACCTATTAGATTATGAAGCCGTCAAATCTGGAATGCCTGGAGTTATAGACGCTGCTCTACACCATCTTTATGGTTATCATTTAAACGATGACTGTTAACTGTTTCTCTTTTTTTTGTTATTGTTAAACAACTCATATTTATTGTAACGCATTAATGTGTTTAATAATGATGAGCATTTGGCTTTAATTTTATTATGAATACGTGATATATGGCAGGCGAATAGCAGAAAGAAAAGCAAAAAATTGGCAAAAAAAATAAATTGAAAAAATTGCGTTAAAAAATAATAGAAATCCATTAAAAATATAAAAATTTATTGTTGTTAAGAATTAAGCACCACAGAAGAATAACAACAAAATGAATAAAATGATAACAAGAAAAACACCAGCAGAGGCATTAAATATTATTTTAACACCATCTGTTGCAGAGATAAACGTCTGTCTGCTATGAGTAAAAAACAGAAAATAAAAACTAATGCCGTTGAAAATGAAAATGAATTTTTCTTTTTTTCATAAAACATGGGCCATAAAAAATAATTTCGATAACAGTGAAGGGATTAATTGTGTGCACCAGCCATTAAATGCCATCTCTTTTAGTGAAAAGAATAACATTCAACGCTAATGACAATCGCTCACAGAGATGGTAGAGAGAGGCAATGGCAACATAAAAAGGTTAACTTTAAGGAATTTTTTTTGTATGGAATAGATTTAATGGGTTCAAGTTGAAGCTCATTTTTTTTTGTTTTTTGTATTTTGTTTTGTTAATTTTTTATTATGTGCGGCCTAATTGTGTAGTAAAATGTTGAATTTTATTAGCCAATGGCTTTGTAAAACTCATTTTCATTAACTCTTTATCCTACAAACCTTAAACTGCCATAGCAATTAATATGAAATCCTTAATGTACGGCACAGGCTTTTATGGACCCAAAAATAAAAGCAAAAAAAACAAAAACTGAATCAATAATTCTTTTTTTGTTTTTAGCCATTTTAGCCAACAATAATAAGTGCTAGAATTAATATCTGAAAGGTTTTTATCGCCCAGATAATTTAGTATTTCAAGTGGCATTAAGCAGGGTGCTCTTAGCAAGTTGAACAAATAAATCATGATAAAGTGGCTGTAAAAGTATAATTTAAAAATGCAAAAAACAAATTTTTTTTTATAAAAACATATAAAATTTAAAAGCTTTTATTGCAAATACAAAAAAAATGGAAATTTTTTTTTCACATTTTTTTTTTTGAAATTTTTTTTATTTCTCTTAAACGATGTCAATTAAAGCTCATGGGAACTTGTTAATATAATTTTATACAAAGCCAAACAAACACACACACATACACAATATTTTTATAGTATTTGTGTGCTACTAACTAAAACCCGTAAGGCTTCTCCGACCCTATTGTTATTAATTTAAATTCAATTTAAAATTAAACTTTAGAGGATTTTAAATAGAAAAATAATAAAATTTTATTAGAATTCAATAAATACAATCAAAGGCATACGAGGGTCGTGCAAACAATGAGAGCTAGATGAGGCTGCTTCTAAGCCCCTGATTGGGTCAGCGCCGTTCTAGAGATATTTGGCGAAAGAGAAAGTATATAGAGGCAGAGAATTTCCTGAAACCGAATGAGTTTGATACAATCTACATTTTTGATGGGTAACTAAAGGGTCCGCGAAATAACATTTTTGTTTTTTTTTTAAATCCTTTAGAAAAAAAAACTACTGAATATTCATACAATCCTTCCGGTTAATAATGGAAAATAATTTCATTCAAATGGCTGCCTCGGTTGGCCATGCAGTAGCTTACGCGATCGGTCCAATTTTTAAGCACATTATCGATAGAAGTTGTCGTGGTCTAGTAGGTAGTGTGTTGGCTTATTCGACGTAAAAGCTAGGATTCGAGTCCCAAATACAAAAAGCATTTTTTCGGCGATTTCCCCTCAGCAGATTTCTGGCAAAAACTCTGAGAGTAAATAAAATTGCCATTAAAAGTTTCTCATAAAATCTGTCGTTCGGAGTCGACTTTAAACTATAGGTCCCGCTACTCATGTATAAAATTAACACACACAACATAAGTGGTGTGAGAAACTAGGTCAATAATCCTGACTGATGGGTTCTAATGACCAATTATGTATGTACCGATTGTGTGCAGCTGTATTTCACCAATGTCTTCACGAATATTGTTTTTAAAGCTTCAAATGCCTCTGGCTTATCCGAGTAACACTTATCTTTGACGGCAAACCACAAATAATAGTCCAACGGTGTCAAATAGCAGCTCCGAGGTGGCCAAACGACATCTGCTCTGTGACTGATAATGCGATTTTCAAAAACAGGGCGCAAAACATCGAGTGTAGCTTCGGCTGTGTGGCACGTAGCACCGTCCTGTTGAAACCAAATGTTGCCAGTATCCTCCTCTTCAATTTTTTTGAACAAAAATTCATTCAACATGGCCCGATAACGATCGCCATTGACTGTAACGGCCATTCCTTGTTTATTTTCGAAGAAAAAAGGCCTAATTATACCTCTGGACCAAAACACGCACCAAACAGTGACTCGTTTTGTTCTGCGACGGCTTTCAATGCATGCTTGAGGGTTTTCTGCGCCCCAAATGCGACAATTTTGCTTGTTTACATACCCGCCAAGATCAACATGAGCTTCATCTGAAAAGATAATTTTTTTCTTTTGGCAAAATCGGCACTTAGCGAAGCGAGAACATATTTAATGGTCAATTGGCTCCAACTTCTGAACCATTTGGACTTTGTATGGCGTCATACCAAGGTCTTTCGTCTCAAAGATGTCTCCGAAATGTCAAATTGCTGAGAACGACGGTAAATTGGTGTTGATGGCGCTACACGCACACTTTCTGCCACAGTAGACGGCAATATTCTGGTGTGTACGCACTGTTTTTGGCTTTTCACACTTTTGGTTTATCGATGAAGAAGCCAGTTTCTTTCACTTTTTTCCCAAGATAACGAACAGACGGAGCTGACGGTGCTTCTTTTCTTCCAAATTTAGTGCATCCCAGGAATTAGGCATTCGATGTAGACCGCAATAGTTAGACTAATACTCGTATTAATTTATAGAGCAATTGTCTGCAAAGATAGAAAAAAATCGGAAAGTACCGCGAAGTATCTCAAAGATGCTGAGACCAGCAAATGTTGGCATAACGAAGTCAATCAGAAGTTGCCATAGAGCATTAATATTGAAGATCAAACTTTTGAAGTCTATTATTAAATCGATGCGATAGAAAACTAATACGAAATTCATTAGGATATATCTGGACCTAAGGTATCGAGTGACTGCATATGAGTTGTTTCTTTGATAGAACCATTAAGCTCTAGTCTACATACACATACTAAACATAAATAATTGGTCATTGCAGTCCTTCAGTCAGTTGCGACCTAGCTTCTCTAAATCAACTCAAAGTTTCGGTAAATATTTCGCAACGAGACTAAATAACAAAAATAAATGGAAGCTATCTACCCTATACCCTATGCGGAGTAGACACCACAGTCTACGGTACGAGGGGGGGATTTAGAGGGTGAGGGCCCCACACACGGAGGACGTGACGACTTCCTCTAGGGTGCGGTTAGGTAGATTTGCCCCTCCTCGGCGTAAAAAAGAAGAAAAACCCCTATACAAGCTTTCAAAATGAACTTCATAGGGTCCTGTCTAAACCAGGCTGGATGTGGATGTTGTAAAATTTAGCAATTGAATCACTTTGTATCACTTTGTATGCAAACAAACATCCGCATATGCATACAAATAAACTGAATGACATATTCTATTAAAAATTACACGTGAATTGTTGTTGTACGTTAATAAATTTGTTATAAATTCTATTCATATGTTTGCGAACAATGTCGTTATAATTAAAACTGTCACGCATTTAATTAATTTTTGTTTTGTTATAAAAAAATAAAAAAATAAATTAAAAAAATAACAAATAAATTTAATAGAACTTTAATTAATTGTAATATCAAATGTAAAATTGAAATAAATTTCAAATAAATTGCAGTCTTTAACAATTTAAATTTTTTTTTTTTATGTAGAAAATTGTCCTTGTTGACATCGAACTGCATTCTAAAGTATGATAGGTACATAGTGAGGCCAGAATAATAGATTGTTTGGCCATAGTGATATGGCAACTACACAATAATAGTTGATTATGTGACCATTGATAAGCTGATCACACACAACTATCACAGATGATAACATGGAAAATCGTTAAGATTTGGCACAACATACTTACAAAAGCTTAAACCAAAATTATTAAAAAAAAGGTTATACTACCACCCGGACATGCGGATGAATCCGGCAAATTTTCCTAGCTACACGTGTGCCACCATATGGGGGTTGCTGTGGTCTAGTAGGTAGTGTGCAGGCTAATTGGTCGTAATGCCACGGTTCAAGTTCAAAAAGGATATTTTCGTCAATATTTTCGGTCCCGCCACTTCTGTATAAAAATTAAAACACACAGCATAAGTGGTGTGAGAAACTGCGGGCTTCTTGGGGACGATGCTGTAGACTGTCTAATGGTGAAGGTATATCACTGACCATTTTATAGTCACCAGCAGCAACTCGTTTCCTTACCGTTCGTATCTCTCCTCTTTCCACCTTTCCTAAACCTGCACGATGTACTGCATGAGTAGGGGTCATCCCCTGAGTGGCAGGTTTTAATTAAAAAAAAAAATAACCAGATCTTTAAACATTACGTCACTCGAAAGCCGATGATCTCTGTTTTGGAAGTGCAAGACACTCATGTAAAAATTGTTGCATTGATTCCGTCTCTTCCACATTCTGGCATCTTCTGCAATAATTCAAGAGTGCCAGAATTCCTGTTAAAGTTCTCCTATCGAAGTACTTAAACTTCCTAGGTTCCTCCGTTGTCCTCTGCTGGGCACAGCAGTTTTCAATTCCGCGCTGATTTCACCCATTAGAGAAAGTATTCTTGTTGGGGCGCATACATCTCCCATCTCTTCTCCTTCTTAGACATTCGTCCACCTTCACTTTCCCCTACAGACTACAGTGCCCCGGAACCTAGTAGAGGCATGTGTTGTCTCGACAGGGATGCCAATCGGAAAATCCCGAATCTCGAAGTTAAAAACTTGTCCCGGGATTTTTCGGGATTTTCGGGATTGTGAATTCATATGTATTTTGACACTACAAAAGGTCCTGAAAAAAAAATTAAACATCACTTGACTTGAAAATAGCATCTCAGATGAGGAAAAACCCTCCTTCCATTGATAAAAAAACTGATGGCATCGAAGATTGCAAAAGCCCTATAAAACGAATTAATAGGGTAACTGATTTAGATACTCAACTGCCCAAAGAAATAGATTTATTCAAGTCAGGAGGTGGTAGAGGTGGATATTTATAAGCTGCATACAGCTACTGGGAGTCGCCGTGGTCTAGTGGGTAGTGTGTTGGCTTATTAGACAAAAGGCCCGGGTTCGAAACCCAGGTCAGACATCAAAACGAAAAAATATTTCTTCGGCGACTTCCGCTCAGCAGATTTCTGGCAAAGACTCTGAGAGTAAAAATTGCCATGAAAAGCTTCTCAAAAATCTGTCGTTCGGAGTCGACTTTAAACTGTAGGTCCCGCCACTCATGTATAAAATTAACGCACACAACATGAGTGGTGTGAGAAGCTAGGTCGTAATCCTGACTGAAGGGTTGTATGTATGTATGCATACAGTTATCTTGGAACTATTTTACCAACAAATGTTGATTGCGAGACGTGTTTTTCAACGGCAGTGTATGTTGACAACAAAATTCGTTGAAGCCTATCAGATCGCATGTTAGATTTACAAAATCCAGAATCCCGGGATCCCGTTTGGCATCCCTTTGGCATCTGTAATAAAGTGCATTGCACTCTCATTAAAGGTGTTGTGCCGATTCCGTTTCTTTGACATCCAGAGCTAGTCAGCGAAACTGCCAATAATACAGTGTGTCGCT
The DNA here is from genome assembly GCA_014635995.1 of Sarcophaga peregrina. Classification (NCBI taxonomy): domain Eukaryota; kingdom Metazoa; phylum Arthropoda; class Insecta; order Diptera; family Sarcophagidae; genus Sarcophaga; species Sarcophaga peregrina. Next base: position 59,883,267 of record CM025791.1, read on the forward strand.
AGAGTTTCTGTCAGAATGCTCTTAATATACTTAAGTACATCTCAAGTTCTTCCGCTGCCCTCTGCTGTAAGCAGCAGTTTTGAAATTCGCCAACCAGACCGGTTGGAGCACCTATGATTTCATGAGTTCGCCGTTACTTCTTCCAATTTGAAAAAGTATTCTTGTAGTGGCGTATGTATCCCCACTATATTCTCCTTCTAAGACATCTCAAATCGCTTCTATGCCAGTGAGTCCACCTTCTCGTTCCCATATATATCAACTACAGTGGTCCGGAACCCAGTAGAGGCATGTTTTGTCTGGACGTATACGGTGTAGACTTATGGGATGGACAGTCTATGCAATCACCACTACACCAAAATATTTAAACTGCATCAGTGGTGTGAAAGCTATTCTCCTCGCAATCAAATCTGCTTGCTTACAGCAAGGAATTTCCTTATTACCAGGGGAACATTGGAGAGGATAAGCTTACTTTGCCTAACAAGCCCATTTAGCTTCCTCAGACAGTTTCATAGCATTATCGATTTCATCGCATAAATGCCAAGTCATTGGATGGCAGCCTGATTGTCACTTAGTATTGCAATAACCCATCTTTTGTATGTCCTATAAAAGTTACAATGATCAAAACAATATGTTGTATAACTTATTTAAGAAATTTTCAATTATAATTAAATAAATAACTTACTTTAACTATTTTTTTATTATGTTGCATTTTTTTTGCTCGCTAAAAATTTGCACTTTTTTCACTAATTCAAAAATATTAACTTTTTAAAGCAGAATTTGGAATAAACTGTGGTTACTTTGAAAACTTATAATTGAAAGAATTAACAGCAAAAGAAAATAGATAAATTAGTTACCGTTA
>CM025791.1:59884625-59903008 GCA_014635995.1 Sarcophaga peregrina
CTTGCTACGCTGACGACATCGACATCATAGGGCGTACCAAACGAGATGTCACTGCTGCCTTTAGTTCTATTGAACGGGAGTCTAAGAAGATGGATCTGGCAGTAAATGAGGGCAAAACGAAGCATATGTTATCGACAAGTAGAGCCGTGCGGCGTATTGATTCTCAAATTATGGCCGATAACTATGCTTTTGATATAGTCAAGGAATTCATTTATCTTGGCTCAGCCGTTACCACCGTAAATGATGTCAGTCTGGAAATCAAGCACAAGATTACTCTTGCCAACAAGTGCTACAGTGGTCTCAATAGGCAATTGAGTAGCAGAGACCTCTCTCGTAAGACGAAACTAATACTCTACAAGACAATCATCCTACCCGTGCTTCTTTATGGCCCAGAAGCATGGACCCTTTTAAAACTGATGCAGCTGCATTGAGAGTATTCGAGAGAAAAGTCCTACGTAAGATCTTCGGTCCAGTGCGAGTTGGCGATGATTTTCGCATCCGATTCAACAGTGAGCTGTATGAGCTCCTTAACGACATGGACGTTGTACAGCGTATTAATATCTAGCGGCTGCGTTTGCGCGGTCATGTCGTTCGAATGGAGGAGGATGCTCCGGCGAGACGAATATTTGATGCAGGGATCTGCGGAAGTCGGCGAAGAGGACAACCTTGTATCCGTTGGAAGCACCAAATCGAGCAAGCCCTGTCATCGATTGGTGTGACCATTTGGCGTAGGCGTGAAAGAAGCAGAGGCTCCTGGAAGGATGTGTTGCGGCAGGCCGAAATCCGTTAATCGGGTTGTTATGGCCAATTAAGTAAGTAAGTATGCATTTCAGAGACGAATTGTTGCCATTCAACGTGAAACATAACATCCGTGATGTATAATTTTCCATGGCCCTGTCTTCTCACATTATTTATGTTGTGAGGTTTAATTTTATACAGGAACGTCGAGACCTACAGTTTAAACTCGACTCCAAACGAAGGAATTTTATGGTAATTTTGCCTTTTTATGGCAATTTTATTTACTCTTAGAATTTTTTCTAGAAAACTGATGAGAAAAAATCAAAAGTTTGTATTTTGTTTAGCTAGATATGTCTGACCTGGGATTTGAATACATTACCTACTAAACTATGGAGACTTCATACTGGCGTATAAATAAAATTTATTTTGATCAATGGCATGCGTTATGTTGGCTTTGAGAATCGCTATGATTTGTAATTCTTCACTATATGCCTACGATTAAAAGAAAACGCATTAGAAAAAGTCTAAAGGATTCAAATCGCACGATCTCAGAGGCCATTTAACATCATCTATACGTGCAGCCCTTGCGCGGGTCAACTTCTTTCTTTTCCCTGATTTGGTGGAACTTGATTAGTACAGGGATTGCATTCATCTATGGCATCACAACGGGCCGCCATGCGTGCTCATGTGAGTTTTGTGATATCAGAGCTGCCACTCCGACCTAACTCATATCACTGGTACAAAATATATGTGCCATATGTGTCCTGTTGTGAGCGCATTTTGTCCTTGTCCTAGCTATTCAATTCATTACATTTTCCTAATAAATTAAACGCTCTTGACTCACGTGTCAAATCGAACCCAAGTTTGGTTTCGGTGAACCGTCTTTGAAGAATGATGTTCGACTTAGGTCAGCATTTAGGTCCATTGTGATACCGCAATCAATATTACCACCCGAGGTCAAAATAAATGCCTCCAGCATGAGTAAAAAAAATGCGAATCCTGAAACCAGACTATACTCTATTAAAGGTTTTTAGTGCGCAGAATATGAATTCAATTACTTGATCATCCTAAGATCTTGAAATATTCTTCACCTAAGAGAGCAAAATGCAGCAGACTTTTCACTAAGTGTGGTCATTTTTCTATTTGAATGCCTTTTTGAATTTCTTAGATATCGTTTTTGAGATATCATTTGATTGTTTTGATAAGATTTATGGCAAGAAAGCAAGAAATGTCCTTGAAATTCTGTTAAGCAGAAGAAAAATAGTACGGATGAAGACATGATTAACATTGTTTTTAGGAAACGATAGATGGCTGCACCATTATTCTTGGATCTGCTACCCTTGATCAAACACTTGCTTAGTTGTAATAACAATATGGCAGAGAAACAACGAACTACAGCTGCCAACCGAATAAGGTGGAAAATGTTTTATGGAAGCCGTATGGTTGTAAGAGGGGTAAGGGAAAAAATGTTGCAAGAACAATTTATGTGCATACGTGCATGTATCACAGATCAGCAATGAATCGTTTTTTAGCTACTCTTAAGTATTTATGTAATTTTCAGTATAAGTGAGTCAACAGTATTGAAACTCAACTACCCTGATTCATCCGTACTCAGTACAACATTGATTTTAAGTACTCAAAACATTCGTAATTTGTTTGATTCATTCATTCAGATTCATAAATTTAGAAAAATACTTATAATACTTAGTGATTCGAATCATTCATTAAAATTTACAGTCTTAGTTGTTGTTGCATTTATAAAACAGAAGAAAGAAAAAGGCAAAGCACACACATCCTTTTTATAAGTAGCGTAGTGTTCTTAAGCGAGTCATACTTATTTTATGGTTCTTGTAAATGCTGAGTAAAGGAGAATCGAAGCCAAAAACATAATGAGTATTTTTCAGTATGAGTACGATAAGTACTTCAAACTTGGAATATGAGTAGTATTAGTATGATATTCAAATCAATATTAGAAATTATAAGTATGACTCGAATCTACTCATTGTTTTGAATACGCATTGCTGTTCTCTGGTATGTACATATGTGAGATTTCTACTTTCAATCTTAAAATACGATAGGAGTTCTGTTATATTTTCTCTCTGGCTACGTAAATATAAGTATATCGTGTAAATTGGTCTATAACGACATGGCTTAAATAGAAATAATTTTGTTCTCTCATCCAACATACATACATACATCCATACATATGTAAGAGTTTACACACAATGTTACTAAATAAATGTTTTTATTGCACTGTATGTGCCAGTATTTCATTCTGTTTTATTTATTTTTCTTGTATTTTTAACTTTCATTTTTATTGTTTGTAAGTTTAATACGATATTGGTTTATTATTGTCTGGTGTATAAATGCCGCCAGCATATAAAATGACACCATCGTTGCTCATAAATACAACCTACAAGAGCAGAGCCAGAATAAATGTTGAAACAATAGAATATAAAACGGGGAATAATAAGAAAATAAAAATGAAGACAATGGAGTAGTACTGTAGCTTTAAACTACATACAGGGTGGCTGATATATAATGCAACAAAGTAAAGCGCTATGTTTTTTAATGTTTTTTTTTTTAATTTTAATTATTGTTCAGAAGCAAAAATTGTTGGAAATAACATCAAATTTTAGAATCAGTTTAGGTATGTTCGAATTGGCCACCTATGGTACGAATTATGCTCTTCAAATGGCCGACAAAGCCATCACAAGCTACACGAAAGTGGCTCCGCGGTATTTTGGCCCATTCTCGACGAAGCGCCGTCTTGAGATGATCTATAGTTTGCTATGTCTTAGTGCGAATCTTACTCTTCAAAATGCATCAGGCGCAAAAGTCCAAAGGATTGAGATACGGAGATTTTGGTGGTCATTGTGCGGTAGAAATGAAGAGAGGAACCTCCTTTTTAATCCATTCTTGGTTGACGCATGCTGAGTGTGGTGGTGCTGAATCCATGGTCTGCGGCCGAAATGTTTGTCTGCGTCAGGGCTTAAGACATTTTCCCGTTAATATTGGGCATTTATTTCGACCCCACGGTCGATAAATACGAGCGGGAGCGACCATAGGCAATTACGGCGGCCCACACCATTACCATCGGCGGCGCTTGAGTTCTGGTGGCCAATCGCAGGTGTAAATTTTCAGCTGACCTCTTTGACAGATAAACCCGATCATTTTGTTTGTTCACAAACTACTCAATTTGGAATGGCTTCTCCTCGGAGAAAACCAAATTCGATAACTGGCCACTTTTGTGAAAGCAAAGTAACTCCTTGGCTCTTTCCAGTCTAACTTCTTTTGTCCATCGGTGAGCTCCTGCATTTTTGGAACTTTAATGGCTTTAGTCCAAACTCATTTTTCAATATGTGTTGCATCCGTTCTAGCGATATGTTCAGCTCACGAGAAATTTTTCTACTACTGCGGCGTGGATTTCGATCAAATCTGGCCTTCACTTTTCGGATCATTTCTGGTATTGTTACCGTTTTTTTTTCGTTTACTTTTTGGATGCGATGCAACACTGCCAGAATAATGAGCAATAGTGCGAGAAAAAAAAGACTTATTCACATTTAAATGCTGGAGGGCTCTAACGATAGCCATCTGTGGTTTTCCAACCCAATATAAAGCAATCATCCTATCACTCTTGAATTCCACCACGAATAACTTTTCTTCTGAATACAATAGATCAAAATGCTTTTGCAAGCTTGTAAATAATAAAATGAACTGTCAGTGTAATAAATCTGTCAGCTGGCAAATGAGCGGTTTACAAATGATAACAAATTGAAATTGGTTGCTATACATATCAGCCACCCTGTACATGTGAATGTATGTATATATTTCAATATAATCGTATGTATATGCACTTCCCATTCAATACATACAGTGAGCAGAGCAGAGCATATACAAACAAATCATTTAAATAGTTGAGGGTTAGAGGGCATGCATACATTAGAAGAAGTATGAACAGCCATATATCTTAAGAAATGTTGTCACATCAATTGGGTCTTCTTGGGTTTGTGGCAAATCGCAAACAAAATATTAAACAGCACAACAATTGTTGCTTAAAAGATCCGATTATACATTAGCAGCTACTGCTGTTATTGCCACATCTAAGAACAATAAAAACTCGTTTATTTATGACTGAATGAGCCATATACACTCACATTGTTTTAAGACACATTGGTTAGTAAATAATATAAAAGAAATAGTAGAGGAAATTGCCTTCTTTCCATTGATTGAGTGGCAAATAATTTCGAAAATTATCATCAAAATAACTCAATAAAATGGTTTCGTTCGAACACAGAGGCCTTGTAACTTAATAACGAAATCTAATTAACAACCACTGCTGCATAGAATGCATATTAAGAAAAAATAAAAAGCCATTAAATTTACATTCTGGGGAAATTAGCAAACAAGTCACACTAACACGTAATTTTTTTTTAAGAGTTTAGAGTGGCTTCCATTTAATTTTTTCTTACAGACTTTGGACTGTTACATGTGCGTCATGTACAATATATATGTAAGGATGACAAAAGTTTGAATGATTTTAATAAAATCATATTCCTTCAATTCTTGTGGCCATACTGGTGGTAATAATATGATGGGACTTCCACAGTAACTGTCCTTTCTATAATCAACCGAATTGAATGAAAGTTGTTTTGTAAAGTTGTAATAAACAGTTGCTATATGCCACTGTAGCCTAGTCGGTGGAGTATTGATTTATTACATGTGAGGCCACGGTTCTAGCCTCAGGCCAGACATCTAAAACAGAACAAATTAAGATAAAAACATTTCTTCGGCGACTTCTTCTCATCAGATTTCTAGTAAAAATTCTGAGAGTAAATAAATTTGCCACGAAAAAGTTCTCCAACAATCTGTCGTTCGATAGGTCCCGCCAATCATGTATAAAAAATTAACACACACAGGATAAAAGGTATAAGAAACTGGGATTCCATAAACCATTTATTATAAAAAAAAAATACAAAATCAGCTCTTCCATCAGTCCTTCAATCCACAAATATTATTGCCACCAAAGCATGACTCTTAGACGAGGACAACGAAAGGTAGCCGATATTGGTTACGAGTGAATTATATTTATTTGAACTGCTAGCACCATGCGCAACTAATCATATCTTCCTTCTATTGTAACACCGGGCATCCGCTAAGCAGCTCCTTCCCCTTTTTTTCAAATCCTTTTAAAAATCAATGCCACCCACGTTCCAATGGAAGGCAAGAATTTGCGTTGAAATTAAAGCGGTCTAGCTTAGACGTAGACGGTTTGTGGTTACTAGCTTCTTCATGATGTCGCTAGGCATGCATCCTTTTTGTAGACCATGATTATAATGTGCCCAAGTACACATGGCACCCTTCCATCAAATACTCCAAAGATTTCTTGTTCATGATAATAGTAGCACGACATCCATAGCGCTTTGCTTTCGACAATCTTATGTTTCTAACTCTTTTGGGATAAATAGAGCGCTTTGATTACCTGCAGGCCGGATCTCTTTGGTACTACAGATTACAAAGATGAGGAAATTCATGGAGAATATTCATTCCTCACGATAATAGACCTTTTACGACTATTCTCCAATTTAAAGGTGTAATCCTGCCGTTTTGGTCTGAACGGACAATAATTGGCTTTTCCTCTGACATCTCGATGCGTAAAATGAATTTCTGTACTGTTCGAACTCAGTAGACTACTGTTTATGTCGTCTAGGCTCTTTCAAGTTCGGCAAATTTATTGTGGTCTAGATAAATTAATTTTCTCTCCCGGAATGCTGGAATGCAGTGTTGTGGGGTCTATGAAATCGCGTGTAGAAGCCGTCTTATAAACCATGTTTGATCGTTTTAATGTGTTTGGACGCTACATTACATACTATTTGCATAATTGGTCATAACAACCCTTCAATCACAATTACAACCTAGCTTCTTACACGGCTTATGCGATGAGACCTACAGTTTAAAGTCTACTCCGAACGACAGATTTTTAAGGAATTTTTCATTGCAATATTTGTATTTATTCTCAGAGTTTTTGACAGAAAGTCGTCGAAGAAATATTTTTTATACTTCGTTTGTTTGTTGGAAATACAATATCTTGACCCACATTTTTCCGATAACGAACTGTCTTTATCAAGCTTGGCTATGCTCCCACAAAGAGTTTGTTTGGTGATTGTCGTTTAACCAAGGCTTCCAACTTTATTTAAACTTTACGTTGGTTTTTTCAAGTACTCTTCTCAAACTTTGGAGGACTTCTCCACTGTACTTTCGTTATTTCTTTAATGTTTCTAATTAATCGAAAAGTTTTTGAAAAAATCTTTCCATGAAATTTTTGCAAAATTTATGGCCGAATTCTTGATGCTAAGCAAAGACATACAAACATAATTGGCCATTACAACCCTTCAGTCAGGATTACGACCTAGCTTCTCACACCACTTATGTTGTGTGCGTTAATTTTATACATGAGTGGCCGGACCTACAGTTTAAAGTCGACTCCGAACGACAGATTTTTGAGAAGCTTTTCATGGCAATTTTTACTCTCAGAGTCTTTGCCCGAAATCTGCTGAGAGGAAGTCGCCGAAGAAATATTTTTCGTTTTGATGTCTGACCTGGGATTCGAACCCGGGCCTTTTGTCTAATAAGCCAACACACTACCCACTAGACCACGGCGACTTCACTAAGCAAAGAATGAATTTTTTTAAATGAAAGACGAATTTTGAGGGCAATTTTACAATAATGTGGCAATTGTGGGAAATATTTGTAGTCTTCTAGCTATTATAAATGAAGCCAAACAGATTTAAAATATTTTTTTTACATCGATTCAGAAACAAGTTTTTTTTTTATTTTTTGAAATACTTAAATTGTTAATTTAGTGAACAAGTAGCATTGATGTTAAAGCCACAAATGAAAGTTGATGACGTAAATGTCACGTATAATATTAAAATTTTGTGAAAATTGTTTGAAATGGGATCAATTACAATGTTCAATTAAACCATACTTAGATGCGTATAAACGTAAAAACATATTGACTGTTTACAAAAGTGATGTGGTGCACATGTTATTGATGTTCACATGACCACAAATACACAAAATGCCTCAATAATACTTTCATAAATGTGCGTTTCAAGCCGACAAAGAGGCGAACAAACAAATGCAACACACACAGGAAGAAAAGGAAGTTTTCACACAGAAAGCGAATTCATTCATTACTCGCCTCAATAGTGTGTGTGAATGAAAATTGAAGTCAAAAATAAATTTTACACTGTTATTCCCATACAACAAGAGCAGCAGGAGCAGCAGGAATAGGAGAAGGGACTACTTTTTTTTCGTGTGATAATGAATGTAAAATGGTGAACGCAAATTCATCAACATCATCGTCATGACTCTGTGAACTATTTTTATATTCGTTATATTGTGTGTGGACCATATATACATATGTACGTGTACCTTTAGTTATCATTAAATTTCTTTTTTTCTTTATACCTTGTACACTTATATTGTATATACCCAGCGTGCACTTACACAAATGCAAATATAACTTAGATGGAGAAAAATGAGCAAAAATTACCAACGAAAGGCACAAAACAAAACAAAAAAAGAAAAGTGAACAGTCAGCCAAAGGCTAGAATTATAATAGTATTGTTAAATATAAGCCCATACTGAATGGCTGGATAGCTCGACTGAACTGGACTGGCTGACTGGCTCGGTCTATTGCGAACAATGCGAGAGAGAGAGTAAATGGGAAAAAAGTTCATACCCAGCTGGTTGCATTTCATAAGCTCTCTTTGCAATTGTTAGTTTCAATGTTAATGGTAACTTTGGCATAATTATTGTGCACCGGTGTGTAAAATGAAATTGTCACAATTACCATTCATAGAGCTACCCGAACTCGGACCCTTAAATGTATTGTGTATAATAGTTTGTACCTACAGTCGATGTTAGCTGATTAGTATTATTAATTAGCAGAATATGAAAAGCTTAAATTAGAGGTGTGCATAAGGCATATAAAATTGCACACAATTGCATTTTTCTCAACACCGAATATTAATTGTAGCTGCAAATATGAATAAGTGTGAAGCAACAATAGAGTACAAAAAAAAAACACAACTGCACTCGTAAACCATTGTACAACAGTATAAAAGAGAGCTGTGTGAAGCGTGCAACAAAAATATTGTACTCTTCATAGACACAATAAGCATTTCTTTTTTTGCTCTCGGCAACCGAACATCTTCGTCGATGCCAGCATTGTTAGTAACTTTTTTAATCTTTTTATTTCTGGGAAAAAACCTTTTTTTACACTACTACTTTCTTTACACTACTGATATTCATATGGCAATACTGAAAATGTAACTACAGTAATAAAATATGCTCTTACAACACAAAGAGTAGTTCTGTTACTTCACAGGCAAATGAGTGCTGTTATATACATTGAATAAATGGGAAACACACATTTCAGTGCACTCGGAAAATCAAGAGCAACAGAAAAGAGTACACTACAGTATTGCATTCGGTGAAGGGTAAGCTAGCAGAATGTCTAGTGCACACCTTTAGTTTAAATACTATGTAAATACTACTGCCTTTCTCATTGCTCCCTCAATCCATTTTCCTAGATCCAACACAATGTACTGCATTGGTTGAGAAAAACAAAACTAAAGTATTTGGAAGAGCAAAATACCGAACACGATATCTATAAAATCAAGACAACTCGATAAGAGACAAAAGCAAGATAGGTTCGATGTATAATAATTCGCGACAGTGATTGATTGGCAAAAATTCTAGGAGTAAACAAAATTACCATGAAAAGTTTCTCAAAAAATCTCTCGTTCGGAGTCGGCTTTAAACTGTAGATCATACCAGTCATGTGTAAAATTAACACACACAACATAAGTGATGTGAGTAGCTAAGTCGTAAGCCTAACTGACCAGTTATGTGTTTGTATATGATTGATAAGTCATATCAGTTGAAGAGTTCTATTACCAATCTGACCACAAACAAGTCACAAGATTCACAACGAAGATCTCTCAGATAATGTCGGGTCACAAAAAAAAAAAAAAAAAAAAAAAAAATAAGCGATGCATAGTCGCAGTGTTGCTTGATGCGCAATTTTGCTTAATCGTAAATTTCATTAAATTTCAGAAATTTTTACAGCAGTCTGTGACTTTTGTTTTCCAAATTTTCACTCAGTGTTAAACTTAGAATAGTCGCCGTAGTCTAGAAGGAAGTGTGTAGGCTTATTAGACGTGAGTCCAGGTCTAACATCTCCAACAAAAAATCAAATGCAAAGAATAAATCTCATGATCTCTATTGTATATAAGATTGGAGTCGAGTTGGCAATTAGATCCGCAATCAACAGACTGACTGATCAGCATTGTACGTATTAAACTTTTCTAATGTCAACAGTCAAAAGATTATTAATATTCATTGCTTTTTTAAAGCGACTTACGTGAGGAGAGTATACAATTTTCAATGGGAGTTCATAAGACAACTCTAACACCAGGGCTTCCATTTTCGCGACTAATTTATTTCCAATTCCATAAAACTACCAAAGAATCAGCAGCATCAAAGTAAAGCCAGCATCAGTATCTTCCTGTATGTCTGAAAGGAATTATCGGCTACTTTTTATTTTAAAACTTCAAGTGGGCGAGGTGCCATGCCCACATATACTACATTAGATACTATTGTAAGCTAATAACAAGGGTATATTGGAAAAATTATAATAGCAAGATACCTCAAATTTTGTGGAAATAACTACAGTTTCAATACAAATATTTGGGACCGAAATGGGCGAACTAGCAATAGTGGGTGTGGCACTTCCCATATAAAGTAAATAAGAAATTCTGTATATCTGAAAAACTGTAACAGCTGGAATCCCATTTTTTGGGATCAAAGCCAGCTGATGAGGTAAATGCATGTCTAAAATTATGTTCACAACTACCAATATGTGTTTCCAGTTGCAACGTGATGCTTCAGCTTTAACTTTTTCCAAACAAATGCTTGATTTAGGTAATGGAATAATTCCAATGGGCCCTACAACAAAGTATATAAAATTTCCATCAGTCTTTTGCAGAATGAAACAATCAAAAGAAGAATTGATAAATTGTGTATTACCCAATATCGTGCAAAATTTTAAAAATATCCAATGCTTTTCTGAATGCGCGTTACTAGCATCCAAAAATATTAACGTTAACTCCATCAACAGCAATATTCCCAACAAGATCGATGGGAATCTAAAAACTTATTAATCGATCGACACGGTTTTAAATATTGAAGATGTTGGCAATTATCCAGTCGGATTTTTAAATTCGTTAGCTTTGCCAGGCGTTCCACCACAAGACTTACAGTTGAAAAACTGTGTTCCCAATATTTTATTTAGAAATATTGATCCTCCACGGTCTTTTGTAATGACTCTCGACTAACAGTAAAAAAAAAAATGATGATCAATATTATCGAGGGGAAGATTATAGCTGGAAAGTTTGAGGGAACTGATGTATTGCTGCCACGTATTTCTATGACCACATCGGAGATGCCTGCAATTTCCTATTCACTTAGCATTTGCAATGACGATTAATAAAGCTCAAGGCCAGTCCTTTCAAGTTTGTGGACTTAATCTAGAAAATCCATGTTTCTCACATAGACAGCTTTACGTCGCATGTTCGCGAGTAGGAAAACCCGCAGAGGGAACACCAGAGGGAAAAACAAAAAATATTGTGTATCCCAAGGCATTACAATAAGAATTATTTATTTAAGAAAAAAGTTTATAAAAAATTTTAGTAATTCATTACTAAATAAATAAATTTTTATAATTATTATGTAATTAATTTCGATGGCGGGGTAGCGAAACACACCGGGTATTAGCTAGTACAGTAGCGAGCACAAAAAATGCAACGTTGGGTAAAATTATCTTTTTAAAAAAATGGTGACCAGTTCAAAATATTTCTTTGGGTTATTAATCCCTACAGTTAGGTATCTATTATCAATAACATTATGTAAATATTTTTAATTACTTACTTACTTAATTGGCCATAACAACCCGATTAACGGATTTCGGCCTGCCGTAATACATCCTTCCAGGCGCCTCTGCTTCTTGCGCGCCTACGCCAGTTGGTCACACCAATCGATGACAGGGCTTCCTCGACTTGGTCCTTCCAACGGATACAAGGTCGTCCTCTTCGCCGACTTCCGCAGATCCCCGCATCAAATACCCGTTTCGCCGGAGCATCCTCCTCCATTCGAACGACATGGCCGAGCCAGCGCAGCCGCTGGATATTAATACGCTGCACAACATCTATGTCGTTGAGGAGCTCATACAGCTCACTGTTAGATCGGATGCGGAAATCATCGCCAACTCGCACAGGACCGAAGATCTTACGTAGGACTTTCCTCTCGAATACCCTCAAGGCTGCTGCATCAGTTCTTAATAGGGTCCATGCCTCTGCGCCATAAAGAAGCACGGGTAAGATGAGCGTCTTGTAGAGTATTAATTTTGTCGCACGAGAGAGGTCTCTGCTGCTCAATTGCCTATTGAGACCATAGTAGCACCTGTTGGCAAGAGTAATCCTGCGTTTGATCTCCAGACTGACATCGTTTTTGGTGGTAACGGCGGAGCCAAGATAAATAAATTCCTTGACTGTATCAAAAGTATAGTTATCGGCCGTAATCTGAGAATCAATACGCCGCACGTCTCTACTTGTCGACAACATATACTTTGTTTTGCCCTCATTTACTGCCAGACCCATCTTCTTAGACTCCCGTTCAATAGCGCTAAAGGCAGCAGTAACATCTCGCTTGGTACGCCCTATGATGTCGATGTCGTCAGCGTACGCAAGCAATTGGACACTTTTTTGAAAGATAGTGCCATTACGATGCACTCCTGCCTTTCGCAGAACACTCTCCATGACGAAGTTGAAGAGGTCGCATGATAAGGGGTCGCCTTGTCTGAAACCTCGCACGGTATCAAAAGGTTCGGAGAGGTCCATTCCTACCTTGACGGAGCTGCAGGAATTGCTCAACGTCATTCTGCATAGTCTTATCAGCTTCGCAGGTATACCGAGCTCAGACATTGCGGCATAAACACGATCCCTTATGGGGCTATCGAAGGCTGCCTTATAGTCGACAAAAAGATGGTGTGTGTCGACTTGTTTTTCGTGGGCCTTTTCCAGGATTTGGTGCAGTGTGAAGATCTGGTCTATGGTGGATTTGCCAGGTCTGAAGCCGCACTGATAAGGTCCAATCAGTGTTTTGACGAGTGGCTTCAGTCGTTCACACAATACGCCTGTAAGAACCTTATATGCGATAGGGAGAAGGCTAATACCCCTGTAGTTGGCGCAGATTGTGGGGTCTCCCTTTTTCAGGACAGAACAGAGGACACTGAGGTTCCAATCGTTGGGCATACTTTCTTCTAGCCATATTTTGTAGATGAGCTGGTGCATGCGCCCTACCAACTCATTACATCCGGTCCTAAACAATTCAGCGGGGAGGCCATCAGGACCTGCCGCTTTATTGTTTTTAAGACGCGTAATCGCGACTTTGACCTCTTCATAGCTAGGCGGCGGAATCTCCACGCCGTTATCATTGATCGGGTTCGGAACATCATCTCTAGAGGCGGTATTGGTGTCGTCATCGCCTTGTAGCAGAGTAGAGAAGTGTTTCCTCCACAACCTCAGCACCCCCTGCGGATCTGTAACCAGGTTTCCGTTCTCGTCCTTGCAAGAAGACGCTCCGGGTCTATAACCCGCGGTTAGACGCTTACCTTCTGATAAAATTTTCTAGCGTCATTCCTACGTCTATGCATCTCGACTTCCTCACGCTCACGCCTTTCCTGCTCCCTTTTCTTGCGTCTGAAAAGGCGTCTCTCTTCCCTTCTCTTCTCTCTGTAGTTCTCGACAATGGCTCGCGTAGCAGCAGACTGCAACGTCATCTTGTATGCGGCGTTTTTCGCTGCAGCTGCCTCGCGACACTCCTCATCGTACCATTGATTTCGTTGGGGTGGGCGCTCGAAACCAAAGACTGTTTCCGCAGTAGTGCGCAAGGAGTGGGAGATGTTGGCCCACAGTCCTCCAATGTCGTTGAGATTAGGTGGGAATCGACGGAGCTTATCCGAGAGTTGAGCGGAGAACGCCTCAACTGTCCCTTGTGATCGCAGCTTCCTGACATCCAGCTTCCGCAGTGTACTAGAGCGCGCCATCCTCGAGGCGCTAATGCGCAATCGAAACTTGGCTGCGACAAGGTAGTGGTCCGAGTCAATGTTCGGACCTCTAAATGTGCGCACATCTAGTACACTGGATACATGCCTTCCGTCAATCACAATATGATCGATCTGGTTGGAAGTTGATCGATCGGGGGACATCCAAGTGGCCTTGTGGATGTCGAGATGTTGAAACCTGGTGCTACATACTACCATGTTACGCGCCGCGGCGAAATCGATCAGCCTCATACCATTGGAGGTAGTGTTCGCGTGGAGGCTGAACTGTCCGACAGTGGGGCCAAAGATACCTTCCCGCCCGACCTTTGCATTAAAATCCCCGAGGACAATTTTTGCGTCATGGGCCGGGCACTTATCATATACGTCCTCGAGTTTAGCGTAGAAGGCATCCTTAATCACATCGTCCTTATCTTCCGTCGGGGCGTGAGCACAAATCAGGCTGATGTTGTAGAATTTTGCCCTGATGCGGATTGTGGCTATTCTTTCGTTCACAGGTGTGAACCCAGAGACAAGGTGGCGAAGTCTCTTATTAACCACAAATCCGCATCCAAATTCGTGCTTATCAACATGGCAGCTGTAGTACACATCGCAAGATGCTAGCCTTTTGCATCCTTGCCCTATCCATCGCATTTCCTGTATGGCAGTGATGTCAGTCCTACATTTCTTGAGGGCATCCGCCAGCTGGGCGGAAGCGCCCACCCTGTGAAGGGTGCGGACGTTCCAAGTGGCTATTCTTAAATCGTTGTCCTTTGAACGTTTTGCCGTGGTCGTCAACTTTAAAGGGGATCTTTTTGGAATTATGTATATTAGTTTTCATTGGAGTAAAGTTTTTACGTGGTGGGTTCCAAGCCCTACGCACAACCCAAATTTAACGTCCAGGGGATTGGACTTCGCTGCACGCATTAGTTAACATCTAGCGGGTACTAGAATGCCATCCAGGAGGGGCCGCGAGGAGGCTGCGTGTCAACTTGAATACAGCAAGACAAGGATCGTCCTGGTGGTCGCCATGTTGGCCACAGTCAGAAACTTTACCTTGTTTGCATGCATCCCATCCCTCCCAATTAATTAATTTAATTAATTTTTAATTAATGATCTATTATTTTGTCATTTATTAAAAAGAGTGCGAATTTCATGGGAGCAATAAAAATGCAACAGCATAAATTTTAATGTGTTTATTTAGATTAAATAGTAATTCTTACAAAAAAAATCTCAAAATTAATATTTAGTGGCGTAGCCCTTATTTTTTATGACTTCTTGCAACCTAGAAGGCATAGAGTCAACTAAAGCTATTAATGTGTTAATGGATATTTTCTCCCATTCACTTTTCAAAATTTCTTCTAATT
This sequence comes from Sarcophaga peregrina, assembly GCA_014635995.1. Lineage (NCBI taxonomy): Eukaryota > Metazoa > Arthropoda > Insecta > Diptera > Sarcophagidae > Sarcophaga > Sarcophaga peregrina. The sequence continues at coordinate 59,899,899 of CM025791.1, forward strand.
GCCTCTTATTTGACGGATGTTTCCTCTTAACTTCCCGATATAATAGCTCCCATAGATTTTCTATGGGGTTTAGATCGGGAGACTGTGATGGCCAATCCAAAACATTGACATCATTGTCGATTAAAAAGTTTCGAGCTAAGCGACTTGAGTGCTTTGGATCGTTATCCTGTTGGAATATGCTACCAGGAGGCATTTTTTCCCGCAGATGAGGAAGCATGCGTTCTCCAAGGATTTCACAGTACTTCTTGGCGTCCATTTTTCCTTCAATTTGAGTTAAGGGACCTACCCCATCACGGAAAAATGCACCTGTAAATACGTGACGTAAAATCAATAATTTTTTTAAACATATCGTTCCTTACCCCACACCATTATTGATTCACCGCCATGTTTTTACGGTTGGAAGTTGATATCTGGAGAATATCTCTGTCCAGGCGGAAACCAACAAATTAAATTTGCTTTCATCGCTCCACAAGACTTTAGCCCATTGTTCATTTGTCCAATCCTTGTAACGTTTTGCAAATTCCAGGCGCTTCTTTTTATTGATTGCACTGATGAGAGGTTTCTTTGCGGGTCGTCTCATGCAAATTAGCCTCTTTCAACCTACGGCGAACAGTGTGAACGCCTATAGAGACTCCCGTTTGCTCATTTGCGAAATTAGCAACGTCCACTGCGGTCTTTCGTGGATCTTTTTTAACCAGTGCAATCATCTGGCGGTCTTGGCGAGAGGTAGTTTTTCGAGGATTACCACTACCTGGTGGGTTCCAAGCCCTACGCACAACCCAAATTTAACGTCCAGGGGATTGGACTTCGCTGCACGCATTAGTTAACATCTAGCGGGTACTAGAATGCCATCCAGGAGGGGCCGCGAGGAGGCTGCGTGTCAACTTGAATACAGCAAGACAAGGATCGTCCTGGTGGTCGCCATGTTGGCCACAGTCAGAAACTTTACCTTGTTTGCATGCATCCCATCCCTCCATCAATAGTTTATTCAGCATTATTTCTCTATCAATCGTCTCAAAAGATCGTTTGAAGTCAAGAAATATTGCCATAATCCTCTTATCTTTTCCTACCGTTCTCCATTCACTTCTGACATATTTTACCGTGGTTTCACACGAATGTTTCCTACGGAATCCTGACTGGTATTTAGACAGTATGTCACGATTTTCTATATATTTATCAACCTGACCTTTTACTACTTTTTCAATTATCTTTTCACATGTGTTCAGAGAGTTTATTGGTCTATACTCCTCGCATTTCCTCGTTCCGGGCACTTTTTCAATTGGAGTTACGGTTGATTTTTTCCAATTATCAGGAAAAATACCTGTCTCTAAGAAGTGTTTATTAATTTTAACATAATATTTCCTGTTACATTCCAGTTGTCAAGTATAATTTTATTTGATACACGTTCATGGTCAGATTTGTTATTCATACACTTCACGATGCTCTCCAGGTCAATAATATCCAACTTTCGGAATTTAAAAATATCATTTACTCTATATTCGGTTAATATATTGCACGCTGCCTATTGATATCCTTATACTACTAATGCTATCGATAAAGAATGCATTGAACTTATTTACTATATCATATACATCGTTATACTCAATTTGGTCAAATATCACAGATTTGACTGAGTTTTGCTTCTTATTAAGTACTAGGTTTTTGATGTGTGTCCACATCTGCTTTTGGTTACTTGCGTTGTTAATTTTATTTTTTATGTAATTATTCTTATTATTTTCAATTTGTACCTTGTATTGATTTCTTATCAGTTTATATTCTCCCCAAGCTTGAGTTGAGTTTTTAGATTTGGCATGTAAATATTTTATTATTTTTTCTCTTTTCATTGTTCGCAGTTCTACGTTAAACCAGTTATTCACTTTGCTATTTATGTGCACTTGCCTTTCAAACGTAAATCTTTGTATTGTATTTTCCATACATGCATCAAATAGTTTAACGTTTTCATTAAGATCTTTATTATCTTCGTATATCATATTCTCAGCTAACACATTATTAAATATATTCCTATCGTATTTAAATATCTTGATGGTTTTTGCTGTATTTATAGGGTTTTCATTCGATCTCTCAAAGTCTATATTAATAACCTCATGGTCAGAAATTTTATTATCTTTACTGTTGGTACATTTTATCTTATAATTATTAGTTATTACGTAGTCAATTATTGTGCTCGAATTTCTTGTTACACGCGTGCTTTCGTTAACTATTTGTTTAAGGCCGTTGTCATTGAGAGTATTCTTAATTCTATTCTATAAAGAGTTCTTATTCCAATCTATATTAAAGTCTCCTGTAATTAAAATATCACAGTCAGTATCACAGATTTCTTCAATTATTTCGTCAAATATGTCACAGAACTCAGCTTCGCTATAACTTGGCGATCTATATATTGCACCAATTAATATATTATGATTATTATCATTATGTATAGCTTTACAGAATAATATCCAATACTTCAAATCATCAGTCCTCTCTATACACTTTTCCACATTCCATTTCTTTTCACAGTATACGACAACTCCGCCTGTTCTTGAGGATGTTGACAGTGACTTGATGATGATCCCTGTAAACTAATTTCTTGTTCATCTATATCTTTTGTCAAATGTGTTTCAGACAAAATTAAAAAGTCAGGTTTTTCCGTTGCTGCGATAATTTCAATTTGATTATAGTTATTAACAAGACCTTGTACATTTGTATAGAGGGCACTTATTCCCTTTAGTTGTTAAATCGCCAAGCCTATCCTTCTCATTTTGTTTTTCAATTTATTTTGATAAACGGGACATTCTCTGTCGTTTGTAAAGTGGTTTTCATCTAAACCCATATTGAGTCTGCTGTTTACTTTTGAACAGTTAATACATTTTATTATCTTCTCTTGACTTTGGCAATTGACTGTTTTATGTTGACCATGGCATTTTAAACACATTTCCTGATTTTTACATTCCTTGGCTATATGATTGTACCCTCTGCATTTCATACATTGAACTAATTCTGTTCCGTCATATACTCTACATCTTTCCCAACCAACATTCACTTTCCTTTCCTCCATAATTTTTCCGTAAGCTTCAGTATCAACTCTCATTTTCACATTGAACAAAGTT
>CM025791.1:59903508-59920579 GCA_014635995.1 Sarcophaga peregrina
AAGGTGGTGTTCTAATTGCTGTCCCTCCATCTGGAATTATTGGTACTCATTCGGTTGATATTGAATTCGTCGCTGTGGTTGTCAAAGTGCGGAGATCAAAAGTTTACATAACTTGCTCTTATGTTCCTAATTCTAACTATACGATTTATTCTAAACGTTTTGATGCTATTCAGTTGGATTTCAAACTCGCAGATTAGAGTGATTCTGTTTTTATAATTGATGACTTTAACCTTTTTCCCAGGCCAGACATCAAAACAAAATACAAAAGTATTTCTTCGGCGGTTTCCTCTCAGCAGATTTCTGACAAAAACTCTGGAGTAACTAAACTTGCCATGAAAGGTTTCTCAAAAATCTGTCGTTCGGAGTCGACTTTAAACTGTAGGTCCCGCCACTTATGAATAAAATTAACACACACAACATAAGTGGCGTAAGAAACTAGGTCAATAATCCTGACTTAAGGGTTGTAATGACTAATTATGTATGTATGTAACTTTTTTCAATTTAATGGATAGATACATCTAACGAACCTAACTTAATTCCAATTGAGAACAATGATTTCTTGAACAATATTTTTGACCTATCCCTTTATAAAAATAATTCCGTTTGTAATGACTTTGGAAAAATGCTTGGCTTGGTATTTGTGAGTGATGTTAAAAGTGCACCGTTATATGTTCTGAACCTGTAACTTCCCCTGAGGATCGTTATCAACCTACGGTGAAAATTATTATTATTACTTCGGTAAACAAATATATTTCAAATCAGAATAAGTATTTTAGCTTTCCTCGTACTAATTACACTGAACTTAATGGTATACTATCTAATGTTAACTGGGATTTTATACTCGCTGTTAATAACTTTGATAATATGTACGGTGACCATTATTTCCATGAGAAAAAAGCGGAGCGGACAAATATATAAAATTAAAAAACAAAAAAAAAAAGTAATCCTAATATATATTATAAATTTTTCTGTAAGTCTGTTTTCTTGTTTGTTGGTTTTTTTGTTAGCCAAGCACGCCTGAACACCTGGATCGATTTTCTTCAAATTTGGAGTATTGATCGATCGGTATTTTGTCCGTGCAGGTTATAGGCTATAAATCTTATCAAAATTTTGACCAAAAGGGGAGAATAAATGGGAAAAAAGGAAGAAAAATAGGAAAAAGGCAGAAAATATGCGCAAAAATTTGTACTTTATGCACAAATGCTGTATTTTATCTGTTTTAAAGGTATTTTTTTTTGCGATTTAGCTTGGTTAAGTTTCCCAAATAGCTATTGAAGGTGTTCCGTTTCTAAAGTTGAACTAAAACGGGTCAAAAAAGGGGAAGGGGACAAAAACGGGCAAATTGAGTGCATAGGAAATTGCGTCTGAATGCCTGGATTTGGGATGTTGATCGCACTTTTGTCGGTGCAGGTTATAGGTAATAAATTTTTTCAAAATGTTGACCCAAAGGGGGAAAAAATGGCACAAAGGGAGAAAAAAATGGGCAAAAATTAGTATTTTATGCATAAATGCTGTATTTTATCTGTTTTAAAGGCATTTTTTTTTTTACGATTTAGTTTGGTTAAGTTTTGTAGTGTATAAATAGTTCTTTTATTCATTACATGACGATCTTGCCCCTCTAAACAAAAAGCACGAAAACTGCTTAGTTAAGAGGAAAGGAAAAGGATAAAATACACAATAAAAAACTATTTTTCCCAGCCAAAAATGCAGAATCTAAGAAAGCCAAGAAAGAAACAGCCACTGACGTTGACTCCGATGACCACGAAATTGTCGCTGAAGAAGATAATTGAAAGTGACGAGTATGACATACAATATGTTGACAAAGAGGATGATGGAGAATGCGAGAATGACGATAGTTCGGATTCTGATGAATCAAACACTCTTAAATTAATGTTAAAAACAAAATATAATAAAAAAAACAAAGAAATGAAATAAAAATTAATAATACGCAAAAAAATCTAAATTTTTATGTAAAGAAATATCTTTTATTTCTTTTTAATTGTATGATATGTAATTTATTTTTATGAAAAGAAAATTTTCGTTTGACAAGAAAATTTTAACACAAAAATTAAAAAAAAATACATAAGGTAATAGCACAAATGCAGATGCATTATCCAGGATAGACATAGATTCTAATTTACTTAAAGAAATGATAAGTTTGGAAATGGATGAAACAGTCAAAAAGGCACTGGTGACAGCAAGAGAAATGAAGAAAAATGAGACGCAGAAAAAAGAGAAAGTTAAAGATGTTTCTCATATTGGGCCTGATCAACTCAAAATGTGGGATTGTACATCTATGAATGATATAAGACGCGCAACAAAATTAAGATTTATATTAGAAAAGAGGTTAACCAAAGAAATAAAAATTAAAGACAACAGAAGTCTAAACGAAATACAGGTGATATGTAGCGATAATCCATATTATTTAGATAATATCTTGGCGAAACTTCTATCAAACATAGAGAAATTGAATTATCAGAGTTCTGCACTCAAGAGAAGTGTTAACATATTCAATATTATAAGCCATGAAAGTTTAAAAAATAAAGTAAATGGAAGCAAAATAAAAGACGTCAAGATTCTTCTATACAAGAATCCTCAGAAAATACTAAATGATGAACAGAAGCAAGAATTAATAATGCAAGCAAGAATAACATATTGTGGTCTAGTAGGTAGTGTATTGGCTTATTAGATGAAAGGCCCGGGTTCGTATCCCAGGTCAGACATCAAAAAGAAAAATATTTCTTCAGCGACTTCCTCTCAGCAGATTTCTGGCAAAGACTCTGAGAGTAAAAATTGCCATGAAAGGCTTCTCAAAAATCTGTCGTTCGGAGTCGACTTTAAACTGTAGGCCTCGCCATTCATGTATAAAATTAACGCACACAACATAAGTGGTGTGAGAAGCTAGGTCGTAATCCTGACTGAAGGGTTGTAATGGCCAGTTATGTATGCATTGTTACGAAAGTGGAAATGGTGTTGTTAAAATAATAAACAAAAGCTCAAAAAACAACACAATGATCATGCATAAAGTGATAAACAAAAGCCCCAAAAACAAAACAGCGCACTGTTCACGTGATCAATGAATGAGTAGAAAAATATACCAACAAGAATTAAGGATAAAAAGACGTAAATAACCAACAACAAAATAAAGGGAACCAAGAAGTAAACAAGAAACAACAATGTGCGGTATAAAATAGGATAGACAAATAAACCAACAACAACTAATCTACCTGCTCGAATGTAAACAAGAAACAACAAAAATAAGAATAGGTTGTTTACATTTTTAGAATATTCCCGAAGGACGTCATCGTCCTTCAAGGGCATTCATCACACTGATGATCCAGTAGTATAAAAGGCAGGTTGAAGCGAGCAGGGCTGAGTTTGAATTTAATCGTGTAAGACGACGTCACGTTGGTTGAAAATTAAAATCTATCGAGCTTTAATTCGGTCAGACTTGTGTGCAGACAAGTTGCGTTTGAGAAAACAGTTGTTAGTGTTGTACTTACAAAAAGGTTGTGAGAAAGAAGAATAACTAACAAGTGTTGTTGCTTACAAAAGGGTTGTAAGCAGAGTAGTATAAAGAACAAACACATATTGTGAAGTATCATTGTATACGTGAAACAAGTTCGAACAGTTGCACAAAAATTGTGCAGATAATAAAGAATTTATTAAAATCAAACACATATTTATTTTTACTTTATTTGCAATCTACGAACTCATATTTTTAACGTTTTTAAAAAAGGTAAAAAACGTAACAATTGGTGTCAGAAGTGGGATTGTAAAATTAAAAAGTAGAAATAAATAAAGAAAAAAAAAAAAAAATCAAGATGAAACTCTCGGAGCTAAGAATGGAAAGGCTCAAACAAGAATTGGCAAAATTGGCGCTGCCAACAATGGGCACGAAAGAATGGGCTCCAAAGGCGGTTTAAGGGACGAACTTCGGAATCGTGGCATTGATATCGATACTTACGACTTAGAAGACGAAGAGGAACGTGAGTTACAGGCTCCTGCAACCCCCAGCGGTTTCGACATGAGTTCGGTGCTTGCCGCACTAATGGAACAAATGCAAGTAATGCGGGAAGAGAACAAAAATCAATTTGAATCTTCCAGAGTTGAAAATCTGAAAATACAGGAAGAGAACAACAAGCAATTTGAATCTTCCAGAGTTGAAAATCAAAAACTTCTGGCGGAGTTCCCGAAAGAAAGTGAGGCAAATCCATCAAAAACTTTTCTCGAAAATTGAAAAGAGACTAAAAGCGAAGGCGAAGGAGATGCAAGAAATGCATAGGTCAGTCAGCAAAAGAATTACTAATGTCGAGGAAAAGGTATCAGCTTGGAGAAGAACGTTGACACGAAAGTAATTAATTTCGAAAAATCCGTTGAGGGAAAACTAGTTATAATGGAGGAAAAGATCAACAACCTCCAGAGTCAGCGTCCCGAACCAGTACGAATTGCATCGGAAGGAACCAGCAGGATTAAAACTCCGTGCTTTGATGGTAGCTCACCCCTGTCCGTATTCAAATTTCAATTCGAGACTGTAGCCACCAGAAACGGATGGGACGATGAGGAGAAGGCTTTGGAATTAATCCTGGCATTAAAAGGTGCCGCAGCTGAGGTTCTAGAGGTCATGCCAGCCAGCCGTAGAAACAACTACAACGATTTAATGGTGGCGTTGCAGCGCAAATTCGGTGACGAGCATAAACGAGAATTGTACCGCATGGAGTTAAGGTGCCGAGCGCAAAAGGCTAACGAGTCACTTCAAGTCTTTGCAATGGAGGTTGAGAGATTGGTGCAGCTAGCATACCCAGGTGAAAACCACCCGTTGATTGACAACTTCAAGACCGAGGTGTTTATTAACGGAATACGCGACTCAGACATCAAATTGGCGGCATGTTCTGCACAAAAGGCAACCTTTGCTGAGACCGTGGCCTTTGCACTAGCCCAGGAGACAGCTCGAACGATTTCTAGACCACCAGTAGGCAAAGTTCGAAAGATGGAAGTCGTGGATGAAGAGGAAAGCCTTTTAAACAAATTTAAAGAAATGATTCAACAAGTTTTGGCAGAAACTGGACAAAAGGCTAAGATTAAATGTTTCAACTGCGGAAGGGGTGGCCATTTCCAACGGAACTGCAAAGAGCTACGAAATATATCACGGTCCGTCTCGCCAGCAGGTAATGACAAACGGGCGAACCACCAACAGCTACACAAGAGTCCCCGTTAAACAAAAAACGAGCTAGCTCTGAGGGGCAAGTGCTGGCTCCCACAAGCAAGGGCCCCACAATTTCCATGCAGCAAGACAACAATAACCTTACGGCGTGCGGATACATAAACGGCAAAAAACACACCTTCACTATAGACACCGGAGCGACGCAGTCTATCATCAGACCAGATGTAGTGAAGGGAAAGTGTAAGGCACTTAGTAATGTAAGACTACGGACAGCTACTGGAGAGTCTGCTACCGTCCACGGGAAAACAGAGGCGAAGGTGACGATAGCCAACATCATCGTAAGCCACGTCTTTATTGTTGCCGATATTGTAGACGAGGTTATCATTGGTGCCGATTTCATGATAGCCCATGGCATAAATTTGAATATGGGGCAACAGGTAATGAGTTGGCGGAATGTAGAGATACCTCTTGACGTGGGGTACAAGCACCAAATGCACGCCAGAAGGTTAGTTGCTGTCAAACAACAAAAATTACCACCACAGAGCGAAACGCTGATATGGGCACGCTTGGAGGGGGATTGTGAGGAAAACCGCTTGTGGGTTGTGGAACCAGAGGAAATTCGGAAGGACTTGTTACCAGGAAAGGCCCTCGTCAAATCAACCGAACAGAAAATAGTCCCGGTGAGAGTACTAAACTTGTCAGGCCAAGAAAAAGTCATCTCTAAAAATTCAGAGGTGGGTCAATGTGCTCCAGTAGAGGCGGTAATCAACAATGAACAATCACCGAAGCCTGCCGAAATGACAGCCAATGACCGACAGGTAACAGGTCTAGCAGCTTCAGAAAGAAATAAAGCCAAAAAGCTGCTAAAGAGGTACGCTTGCGCTTTCGCCACGAACAATAAAAGTCAAGGTAGAACGGCCATGGTCAAACACGGGATTGATACTGGCGAAGCAAGATCGATAAAGCAGGCACCCAGAAGTATACCGCTAGCGAAGCGTAATGAGGTCAAAGAGCTAGTCGACGAAATGAAGAGGAGCGGTGTAATCGAACCATCATCTGGTCCATGGAGCTCACCTGTAGTTTTAGTTAAGAAGAAAGATGGCCGAACAAGATTCTGCGTAGACTACAGGAAGCTCAATGATGTTACTAAAAAGGACAGTTACCCGCTACCGAGAATTGACGACACGCTTGACACGCTAGCCGGAACAAAGTGGTTCTCTACATTGGACCTACAAAGCGGATATTGGCAGGTGGAGATTGCAGACAAGGACAAGGAAAAAACTGCATTTAGTGCGAATGGCGGTTTATGGCAGTTTAAAGTCATGCCATTTGGGCTCTGCAATGCTCCGGCCACGTTCGAGCGGCTTATGGAACGTGTACTAAAGGGACTGCATTGGAAAACTTCTCTGGTGTATCTCGATGACTAATAGTGATGGGCAGAACTTTCAACGAACACCTTGGGAATCTGGCAGAAGTTCTTACGGCGAATATCAATGGCTGGCCTAAAGTTGAGCGTTAAGAAATGTGTATTCTTCCAGAGACAAGTGAAGTATTTGGGGCATCTCGTTACAGCAGATGGCATATCTACGGATGAAGATAAAATACGAGCAGTAAAGAACTGGCCTCGTCCCCAGAATCTTCATGAATTACGCAGTTTCTTGGGACTATGCACGTATTATAGACGCTTTGTGCCGAATTTTGCCAGTGTGGCGGCAAGCCTGCATGAGCTCGCCAAGAAGTCCAAGGTGTATCAATGGGGTGAGGCGCAGGAAAAGGCATTCCAGACATTAAAGTTGTTATTATGTGCCGCACTAATTTTGGCGTATCCAGTCCCAGGGGAAAAATTCATTTTAGACAGTGATGCTAGTGGGTACGGTATTGGAGGTGTACTGTCCCAAGTGATCAATGGGACTGAGAAAGTCGTGGGGTATTATAGTCGCACACTATCAAAGCCGGAACGGAACTACTGTGTGACCCGACGTGAGCTACTTGCAGTGCTGGAATGCATAAAACACTACCATAAGTACTTGTATGGCCAACATTTCCTACTAAGGACCGATCATTCCGCACGGCGATGGCTACTACAATTCAAGAACCCTGAGGGACAGTTAGCACGTTGGATTGAGCGCCTCCAGACTTATGACTTCAGTATTGAACATCGAAGAGGTACGAAACATGGAAATGCTGATAGCTCTCTCACGTAGGCCATGCAACTTAGAATGTAAACATTGCGTGAAGGCTGAGAAGGAGGAATCCATCATCGACATCCGGCTAACGCATATCGATGCCGACGAGGACTGGTCTGAAGCCCAAAGGAGCGACCCAGTATTGGCAAAAATCATAGCAGCTAAAGAAAGGGACAAACGGCCTACCCGAAACGAAATAGCAGCAGAAGGTCCTCTTACGAAGCATATTGAGCACAATGGGACAGCTTAAAAATAATAGACGGGTGCTTATATCGACTTTGGGAAAGCGCTGATGGTCAGACCTCATCCAACCTAATAGTGGTGCCTTCCTCTAAAACGAAAGAAGTCTTAAATGAGTTCCATAATGGAGCCAGTGGAGGGCACCTTGGCGTAACAAAGACACTGGAAAAACTAAAACAACGTTTCTATTGGTTGGAGGTCAGCAAGCTGTGGCTGATTGGATTGCAAACTGTACCCAGTGTATGGCAGCTAAAGGTCCCGTAAGGAGAAGTAGATGTCGGCTGCAACAGTATAACTCGGGCGCACCTTTCGAGCGGATAGCGATGGACGTAGCAGGCCCGTTTCCTATCAGCAATGCCGGAAACCGCTATGTTCTCGTCGTGATGGATTACTTCAGTAAATGGCCGGAAGTGTTTGCCATACCCAATCAAGAGGCGAACACTGTAGTAAAGGTTTTGTGAACAACTGGGTATGTCGCTATGGTTTTCCAATAGAACTACATTCCGATCAAAGCAGAGTCAGCCGTATTCAAGGGAATGTGTGAAGTATATGGCATTAAAAAGACTCGAACGACGCCACTTCACCCACAGTCCGACAGAATCGTAGAACGATTTAATCGAACTCTGGAGGAATACTTGCGAAAAGTAGTGAGCGAGCAACAGAGGGATTGGGATGAACACATACCGAGGTTTCTACTGGCGTACCGATCTGCGGCCCATGATTCCATATCTAGATCACCCGCCAAGGTTATTTTTGGGACTGAGTTAAGACTGCCCGGTGATTTGGAGTTTGGTTGTAAGCCCGCTACAGAGAGAGATGACGCCTATACTGGAAAACAAGAAAGTTTAAATACACTTCATGAATTTGTGCGCACACGAATAAAAATGGTAAGCGATGGCATGAAAGCCATATATGATCGTGCAGCAAATACGAAGGGCTTCTATGAGGGACAACTGGTTCTATTTTACAACCCGAATCGGAGAAAAGGATTATGTCCCAAGCTACAAACCAGCTGGGAAGGACCTTATAAAATAATTAAAAGGCTAAATGATGTTGTATACAGGATACAAAAAGCCAACAGCCCCCAAGCCAAAATGAAGGTCGTGCACATAGAGCGAATGGCGAAATATGGAAGGAAAGATGATAATCCTATTCGGGACGAACAGGCTTAAGTGGGCGGCAGTGTTACGAAAGTGGAAATGGTGTTGTTAAAATAATAAACAAAAGCTCCAAAAACAACACAATGATCATGCATAAAATGATAAACAAAAGCCCCAAAAACAAAACAGCGCACTGTTCACGTGATCAATGAATGAGTAGAAAAATATACCAACAAGAATAAAGGATAAAAAGACGTAAATAACCAACAACAAAATAAAGGGAACCAAGAAGTAAACAAGAAACAACAATGTGCAGTATAAAATAGGATAGACAAATAAACCAACAACAACTAATCTACCTGCTCGAATGTAAACAAGAAACAACAAAAATAAGAATAGGTTGTTTACATTTTTAGAATATTCCCGAAGGACGTCATCGTCCTTCAAGGGCATTCATCACACTGATGATCCAGTAATATAAAAGGCAAGTTAAAGCGAGCAGGGCAGAGTTTGAATTTGATCGTGTAAGACGACGTCACGTTGGTTGAGAATTAAAATCTATCGAGCTTTAATTCGGTCAGACTTGTGTGCAGACAAGTTGCATTTGAGAAAACAGTTGTTAGTGTTGTACTTACAAAAAGGTTGTGAGAAAGAAGAATAACTAACAAGTGTTGTTGCTTACAAAAGGGTTGTAAGCAGAGTAGTATAAAGAACAAACACATATTGTGAAGTATCATTGTATACGTGAAACAAGTTCGAACAGTGGCACAAAAATTGTGCAGATAATAAAGAATTTATTAAAATCAAACACATATTTATTTTTACTTTATTTGCAATCTACGAAGTCATATTTTTAACGTTTTTAAAAAAGGTAAAAACGTAACAATACTGAACAAAAAAAGCATTCGTTCTATATAAAAATAGAGACATAAGGTAAATACATACATACATAATTGAATAGTCTAAAAAATACCATTATAATTCGGTGCGAATCGATATAGTTTAATTTCTACAATAATAAAACACATATTTTTACCCTACAATAAAACAAACGGTAATATTTCTTTTCCGCAGGCTATTTGCAAATACAATTTGTGAGAACAAGACATCTTTCAGTTTGTTTATTATTTTATTTGGCAATGTATGTATACATACACGCATATGAAAATAAATTGTTTAAGCCTCAGTTATGATACTGTAACGGAATGTAACGGTAACGTAATATAACGTGTACGGAACGTAAAAATGTAAGTGCAATTATAGATCGTAAAAACGCGTATGTTTTCATTAAACAGCACAATGAAGAAAAAAAAATTGAAAAAGCTAAAAGAAAAACGTTCAGATATCGATATAGACGACATGTTCAGGTGTTTGAGTTTTTATTTTATTATTTTTATTATTGTTTTTTAAACAAATTTAATATTAATTCCAAATTTTAAAATCTTTGATTTCCCTCCTTTTATCCCATTCAATATGGCGTCTTTTGTTTAGCTTTAATTCAGCTGTAAACCAGTGTTATCACTACATCGTTTTTGGATTCATTTCAACGATTTTATATTTATTTAAAAATATTTATTAAAAGCTTTATATACTGTTTCTGGAACCCAAACAATTTTACTTTTACACAAACAAAACACTCAATTTAGTTTGTGTTTATTGATTAAAGAACAGAAACACAAAATTGAGTACTTTTGATTGTATTTTCCATATAAATAGACGCAAGTGATATCCTTTACCCTACAGAAACAGATCACACACTTGGGAAACCGAATTTGTACGAATGTTGAAACGCTTTTTATCTTCTTCTTAAAGTCGACTCCGAACGACAGATATTTGAGAAGCTTTTCATGGCAATTTTCACTCTCAGAGTCTTTGCCAGAAATCTGCTGAGAGGAAGTTGCCGAAGAAATATTTTTCGTTTTGACGCCTGGGATACGAACCCGGGCCTTTTGTCTAATAAGCCAACACACTACCCACTAGACCACGGCGACTTCAATTATATATAAAATATGATATTTATATTTTTGTTTTACTTGACTTGAATACATTATTGAATTGTTCATTTTGTGATATATTAATAGAAAAATTTTTAATTTTTTGATATGGAAATTTTGAATACCCTTTCTTGTTTTTGGTGAATGTGGTAACGCTTTCAATAATTTAAATGAGTTAAATTCGTCTGATTCCGATGACTACCTTGCAATTTTTATTGGTACTGATTTCCCAAAACAATAATTGAAACTCCAATTTCAATTAGGTTTTAGCCAAATTTTTTTGGAAAATATTATTTTGAATATTTATTTCTGATAATTGTTTTGTAAGTATTATAAAATACGAAATAATTTCAGGTATGGAGTTTCTGCGTCGACATCAAACCTCTGTAACCATTTACGTGCTCATGGTATTGACGTAAAATCAAAAAAATTTTAAAATTCGGATGCGAAAATAAAATCCTTATTTTCAGGAAGTTCTAAAAATGCAGATTCCAAAAAATTTGCTAACGCACGTCTGCTTATGCCAATGTGCTGCAGAGATCTAAGGCCCTTTAAAATAGTGGAGCAACCAGGGCCATTTTATTTATGTCATTTCGGATCAGGGATGGAAAATTGGTCTTAACAAATTGTACTAACGTTCACAAAAAATTGTACTTTTTTCAGACCGATTGTACTAAATTCACTTTTTTTCTTTTTTCAACTTTTTTTTTTATTATAAATTAATAAAAATATAAATGGCAATTTATTTCATTGTGTATAGTGTTAATGTAAAAGAACAAAAATAACAGTCCAATTTTTCAAATTGTTAGTCAAAACTGCAGACTTCAGTATAAAAATTAAGGTTTTAAGTCTTTGTCTCATTTTTGTTCAATAAGAAGTTTTATTTACCAAAAATTTTTATACTTAAAACTTAGTAAACTCCCCTTATTAAAGTAAATATTAGGTTTTTGATATACTTATAAAGATTATTTAATATTTCTCCATCTATTTTCACCCACTCTTCGATCATTTTTAATTTCAAATTTTCAGCACTGGTAAATTGTCTGTTATTTAGAATATATTCTTCGGACAAGAATAGGGAATTCATTTGGGAAAACGTTTTCAATAATATTCATATCAGTAGAGCAAGCTGGCCACGATAAAACCTCAATAAATTGTTTACGGAACCATTCCATCCTCTGTCTGCTGACATCTGGCATTGTCCAGTTATAAAAGAAGAGGAGCAACCTACAGCTAAGAACAGTAACAGTATCCTGTATTGTACCTTCGCTTAGATGGAAACTGAAATTCGGGGCAACCAATTAAAAAAATAACCGCCACATATCCCCAAAATTTGAATTTCTAAGGTCACGACAGTAGTATCGATAGTCATCTGGTCTATTTGAGTTCCACTTTTTTTCATCAGAGAATATGTCCTAAAGACAATTCATTATTTGTTATAATTGAAATAATAGGTAAACTTAACAACTTACTTTAATACTTAACTATAAAGGAATAAAAAAGTTTATGAGATCTCAATTTTAAATCACTATTTATGATAAATTTTGTACCAGCAAACTATTTCTTATTTTAAAATTGTAGCAACGCTAATTAAATGACTTCAATAAATCCCTTGTTTGAATTAAATTAGAGACACTCAAAGGAGTCCATTTGTCCCTTTGATTTTTATTAAATTTTGATATGAAAATATCCCTTCTACATTTGCAGATGAATGTGAAGCGGATAATATTCCTTTTATAACTCTTAATATGTCAAGTTAGCAACGACTTGCCATATGCAAATGAAACGAAAAAAAAAATCTTATACTCTGATGAGATAGAATATTTGAGTGATGTAATAAAGTAGAGAACATTTTTCAATAGTGCTAAATAAGTCATTGAGGGGCTGTGGTGTTTTTGACTTTCCAATAGTGCTAAAAAAAGTACAATTGTACCAACTTTCCCATCCCTGTTTCGGATCACAGCAGACCAGTGTTGCCACCTTTTGTGTAATTAGACATATTGTGTGTAATTTTTGATTCTGCGTGTAATTAGCTTCGTGTGTAATTTGTGTGTAATTTTACTTTTTGTTCTAATTTTTTCTTTAGTCTCTAACTTTTAATAATCGATTTGCTAACAATGATTATTTAGTAAATTTACTGCAGTTTCTGGCAAAACCTCTGAGAACAAATAAAATTGCCATGAAAAGACTCTCAAAATCTACCATTTGGAGTCAATTTTAAAACTGTAGGCCCCAACAATCATATAAAATTAACGCACACACATAAGTGGTGTGAGAAGCTATTGTTTCATACATGGATTTGCATGTCTTTTTTGTTCTTTAAATCAATGTTGGAAATGTTGTATATATATTATTTAAATAAATAAAAGCGCCGCCGAAACTTTACCATATTTCGGCTGACAGCCGACTTAAAGCCGCCGCCGAAACTTTTCAACTTTAGCCGCCGCCGCCGACAAATTTGCTCGGCGCAGGTCTCTGGTCATTGGTGCTATTGATGGCACACATACCAAAATAATAAAAACTGGCAGTTTTTTCTCCATATTTTTTTTTACTCAAATTTTTCTTTTTCCAAAAATATAAATTTTGTTTACAAAATAGTTTAGTGATGTCTAAATAATCAAAACAAATTTAAAGAAACCGGTACTCGAATACTTTCTTAATCAAAATGTAATATTTTAATTACATTGGTTGTTTTATTTTATTTGTGGCATTGTTGTTATTAAAAAACAAATACAACCCCATCTTTATGTTAATAAAAACAATTATTTTGTATAAAAAACATAAAAGAACAATATTAGGCACGAATACCAATGAAATTAATAATCGTTCATACACAACATTAAGGAAAAATTGAGAGAATAAAATAATGGTATTGCCAGCATCAAATAAGAAAAAACATTAAAAATGGATATTAGTTAAAAATACTGTTTTTGCATATAATTTTTTAATAATGGATTATTAAGCTTAAAATCGTTATTAACTAATGTTCATTTGAAGGTCATAATAAGGTTTTTTTTTTGCATAAGACTGTCAGTATTTTCATCTGAATATCAGTATGTATTCGTTGAAAAAAATATGCGTACATAAGTGTTCCAACACAAGCAATCACTGCGCCTAATAATAATAATAAATAAAAATTAGAACTAAAATTATATATAAAAGTTACCAACAAAAATCAAAATTCATTTGGTCATAAAAATAGGGCACGGTTAAAGAAATACAGAAAAAAACAAAATATGGAACAGAAATTCATACTAAAAAGGAAAAACTAGAAGTCTTAAGAGTACATTATTGAATCTGTTAGGGATAGAATCGATAACGTTACGACAAGTTTCAACTAATGTGTTGTACCATATTTCACTCCTATTTTGTATATTTTCCTTTTCAAAACCGATTCTTTTGATCTAAAAAAATTCTCCTTGGGTTTTAGAACCGGCGATTAGCTTGCCCAATTCAGGGAGCCGGATGGTTGTTTCGCGAAACCAAAAACTTACTAATCTGGAGAAGTGTTTGGGATCATTATATTGTTGAAAAAACCGAGCGCAGTGGAATTGCTTCGCTAACAAATGGCAGCATGACTTCCTCAGTATACTTTAGAACTTTGCGAGCTATTTTGCCTGGCAGCTTAATGTCACATAGACGACGCCACACCAGTTTTTGTCGATATTTGATATCTATTTCAGCTCCGATAGCTGTCGAAGACTCGCTTAGTTACTTCGCTACCGTCCGTAATAGCGTCAGTTTTCCGTCACGCACCACGTTTTTCTACGACTTTTTGAGACTTGAGGGCATTAAAAATGAAAATGTTTAGATCGTCCCAGGTCATCAGCTATACGATGATACGAGTGATACGATTATTCCTGTCCTACGAAGCTTTTACAAATGATCCTTCTCGTCCTTCAATGCTTATGATCCTTCCCTTCCTTCAATGTACAATGTTGCGCTCTATCCATCTATTGATAATATTAGTATAAACCTTCGGTTTCTAGTTACCTCAATATTAAATTTAATTTTGATACAAACCTTAAAATGTTAATCATATATATTATTTCTAAAGCACATTTTTTTGTCGGTTGCAATATCTCCCATACCACCGCACCAAAATTTAATAAACGATATCTTATTTAAAAGCTTATATCTAACACTAATGACGAAAAATAATTAGAAATTGAAAAATTAATATTTTCATTGATAAAATTATATTTTATATAGAACTGCATAGATAATATTGTTGTCATTGTGATTATATGTTTTAAAAATGACAACTAACGGTGCGAAATATTCGTACGGGTCATCTACATACATACATACATAATTGGCCATTACACAACCCTTCAGTCAGGATTACGACCTAGCTTCTCACAACCACTTATGTTGTGTGCGTTAATTTTATACATGAGTGGCGGGACCTACAGTTTAAAGTCGACTCCGAACGACAGATTTTTGAGAAGCTTTTCATGGCAATTTTTACTCTCAGAGTCTTTGCCAGAAATCTGCTGAGAGGAAGTCGCCGAAGAAATATTTTTCGTTTTGATGTCTGACCTGGGATTCGAACCCGGGCCTTTCGTCTAATAAGCCAACACACTACCCACTAGACCACGGCGACTTCGGTCATCTAGTATTATATAAATTGTAATTGATTAAAGAAGACAATAATTTTATGAACATATTGTTAACTCAAATGAAATATTTATTTTCGGAATGATAAATAAATAGTTTTGTTACATTTATAAAAATTAGCATTTTTTTATTCCGTAGAACATTTTACGACTATGGTTTCCATGTTTTATCATATTTTGAAATTTATTTTCTCGCAACGCTGACTTACAGTAATTATGATAGAAACGAAAAATATATGGTAAAAGTAAAAATGTGGAATATCCACTATGTTTTTCTTAAATGTATGTTTTACAAACAAATGCACGCACATATATTTTGTAAATCATTCGATTCGTCAACTATTTTCTGTCGATCGTCTATATAAGAATTTGTTCATTTTGTGATACATATGTACAGGGTCATTACATCCCTTCAGTCAGGATTATTAACCTAGTTTCTCACACTACTTATGTTGTGTGTATTAATTTTGTACATAAGTGGCGGGGACCTACAGTTTAAAGTCACTCCGAACGACAGATTTTTGAGAAACTTTTCATGGCAATTTTATTTTTACTCTCAGAGTTTTTGCCAGAAATCGGCTGAGAGGAAATCGCCGAAAAAAGACTTTCTGTATTTTCATTTGATGTCTGGCCGGGAACTCGAACCGTGGCTTTAAGTCTAATAAGCCAGAACACTACCTACTAGACCACGACGACCTTCATTTTGTGATATTGACGACAAATACCAGTCTATGATAGTCAATGCAAAAAATATTGCAAAAGTACAGAGCATTGTGGAAAGCAATTAATTTTTAAAGTAAATTCATTCGATTCCTTCTTATTTTCGTATTGCAATTTTTTTCTTATTAGTAATTTATTACCTGTAAGTGTATTCTTATTAATCCCTAAGTTGTAACTGTTTTGGTAAACGTTTAATTTTAAATACGACTTTTTCATTCCTACGTAAAATAATTGGTCAATAAAAAAAATACTTGAAATTTTGATAAATAAAACAACAGATTACTACTAACAATTAAACAAAATAGCCATGAAAAGTTTCTCAAAATCTATCGTTCAGAGTCGACTTTAACGAGACGCTAGGTCGGAAGCCAGGACTGAAAGAGTGCAATCACCGTTTAATGTATCTATGTATAGATAAAATACTATTGCACATTACAGTTGCTATTACTTCTTGCACACATTGAAATGCCTGATTGTCTGGTGTCTTTGTCCTACAACAAGGGTCCAAGAGCGAGATAACATGTTTCAATTCGTGAGTTAGGTCAGGTAGAAAATAGCGCGCTTCTGTTCTGCAAATGTAAATGTTCTCGATGATTACAAGAGAAACAAATTGACAGTCCTCTCAACCGGGTACCAACTATTAAATCTATAATAGCTCCGTTAGAGTCCTTCACACCACAATAATAGCAAAGAAAGCCATCCGCATAACATCAGTTGAACCAAATTGATTTAAAATGGAAATTGAAAATAATTAAGAATTGAACGATATGTGACAGAAAATGAAATTAACGTAAGTGTACAGAATTATTCGTTAGATAGTAAAAAATTATTTTCTTTTAACAAATTTTATATATTACAGATCAAGGTGAGCTATGTATCCCCATCAAAAAATATTGAAATTATACATCGTCCACATATACTAGCTCAACAAATCATCTCCCAGGCCACCAATAACTGCCAACCCCAAACGCCAGCGTACTGTATTTACCAGCAAACAGTTGATGGAACTGGAGCGTGAATTCCACTTTCATAAACATTTAAGCCACAA
>CM025791.1:62888795-62907838 GCA_014635995.1 Sarcophaga peregrina
AATGACCTGACTGAAGGGTTGTAATGGCTAGTTAATAGTGTGTTGGCTTATTAGACAAGAGATGTGGTTCAAGCCGCAGTTTGGACAACGCAAACAAAACAAAGCTCTTGGACGATTTTCTCTTAGTAGTAAAACTGTAGATCCCGTAACTCATAGATAAAATTAACCCTTTAGTGCCTAAATTTTTTTCTAAATAAAATTAGGGGAGGAAGGAAATAGAGGATATAGGAATGTAGGTAAGGGGAGGGAGAATGGGAAACGGAGGAGGAGTCTAGTAGATAGTGTGTTGGCTTATAAGATGTAAAGCCAGGGTTCGACCCACAGGCCAGACATCAAAACAAAATACAAAAAGTAGTATTTTTTCAGTGATTTCCTTTCAGCATATTTCTGGCAAAAACTCTGAGAGTAAATAAACGTGCAATGAAAAATCTGTCGTAAACAAAACATAGCTCTTGGACGATTTTCTCTTAGTAGTAAAACTGTAGATCCCGTAGCTCATAGAAAAAATTAACCCTTTAGTGCCCTAATTTTTTTCTAAATTAAAAAATATTTCTGTGTACGTAAATGACATTAAAAAAGTAGTTATTTTGTTCAAATCGGGTTTTATATGTTGCAAATACAATAAAAATAATTTTTGAACTTCACTGAATTAATCAAAATACAAAAAAAAATGCAAAATAAAGCGAATAAATGAGTATTGAATTTAAGCCTTCTAAATGGTTGTAATGACCAATTAAGTAACTAAGAAAGTTTTTCTTCTCTATAAATTAAATGTTCAATGCTTAAATTTCTATCTTTTCGATTACACCTTAGAATCCTTAAGGGTTTAACGTTTGCAACTCGTTTTTACTTTATCATTCAAGGTGTACTACGCCACAGGAATAACATTAAGAGGTATGCGTCTCACAAGCACTTTACTTGCATGCAGTGAATGAATCAATTCACATGTCTGTTAGCATCACAAAACAACCCTTGAAAATGGCACAACATATTTTCAATATGTCACACCCTATGTTGGCAACTCCGTACATTGTACTATTCTTGCTTACATTTCGTTCCCAGAACTTTATGCTCCTTCGCCCAATAGCTATGAAATATTCCAAATGTGTGCATAACTATTCATAAAAGCCACTCTTTCTTTTAATTTGTAGTTGAACTAGGGAAATAAGTTATGGGTGAAATACAGGGCCTTAGTGTTTATCGATATTAGATTGGATTTTATATTGTAACAAGAAAATCTTCTTCAAGAAGGACCAAATTCCAAACACTGACAGACCATCAAAAAAATAAATTTTTGTTTAAAGAATTGTCCATTGGATGGACATATAGCAGCTATAATGCAGCCTAAAATCTTGCCCATATTTCATCTGAATATACCAGAATATGTTTACGTTACTGGTATTTATAATTGCAGGGAATAACATCCAAACCTGAAGGTGGAATCTTTTCGTAACAGTAGAATAACAGATTCTTCCTTGAAGAACCTGCGTACTACAGGAATTCAGTGTTAAAGTATGTTGCTGGGAGAAAGTGGCACCATTTTCAATATTCTTTTGTTACACCTTCTGTCGGTTTCCCCTTACATTCCTTGATTGTGCGACCTTGAAAAGAACAACAAGGCTGATTCATTTACAACAACTGATAAATTGAAATGAATTCATACGTAAGATTATCGTTCCTTTACAAAGAACATAGACATACCGGGAGATCTGGCGAATCTTAAACCTAATTAAACGAAACAGCTTTGTTTTCTCATTCGACTGGATGTTTATCAGGTGGTAGTCTGTCCTTACGGGACAATGCCGATTTCTTCCATACATTTTCGTATACTTCCTGATGCTAATTATCCCGATAGAGATAGACAAATATTTCTAATGGTGTGCATCGTTGGCCTTCTGTTTGAGTAATGTATGATAGCACAATGGACCTAATGAATTGTTTGAAGTGTATTTCAACTACATACATACATACATAGACACATTATAGTTGATTATTATTGATTTTCATTTTCCCCACATTTCGTTTTATTGTAGATATTTGACCTGGGGTTTAAATCGTAGCCTCACGTTCAATAAGCCAATACACTACCTAAGATTAATTCCTTTTCCGTTGTCAAACTGTGTACGCTGAACCATAAAAAAGACCGTTCGGGTAAAATATATTCCTTTTCTTCTGGCCAATCCAACCAAGGCAATTAAAAAATTCCGTAAATTTTCTGGGAATAGAGATTCCTGGAAATATGTTTTGAAATTATTGTTTTATGCTGAACATAAAGAATTCCTGAATGTAATAAATTTTTCATCTTAAATTCCAAAAATTAAATACGAGCACCACAACTATTTTATTACATGGCGGACATAACCAACAGCACCACCTTATAGTTGGCTTGTGTATGGCTGCCCCTCGCTCCTGCTACATAGAAAGCTGACAGCAGCACCTTCTATGGAAAGTTTTCTAATTTGTCTGTTTACTTCTGCTGGTCTATTATTGGACCATTTTGCCAGTGCGTTTCACCTCTTAGAGACGTCTCCCGTTTTCGGGTCACAAAAGTTATCGTCAAAAGCATAAAAATGTCCTTAAGCACGTATCAAAGCAAAGCAAAAAAGAACAAGAAAAAAAACCGAAAAAAAACTAATGGCATGTCTAGTTTTGTTTCCATATTTTCTTTTCCTTTCTCCTCTTCTCTACTCTTCTGGTTTTGTCTGTAAAAGATTTTGTTGACGGCAAAATAGAAAAAACACTGTGTGTGTGTGTGGAATATTGCGATACAAACGACCGACAACACTTGGATGGGAGAAAAACAAATTTTTAGCAAAAATCTAAAAAAAAAAAAATTTACGTTTAAAACAACAACAACAAACAAAATGGGGAAAAGAAAAAATGAAAATGAAAACTCAACATAACCTGAAACTATTTACAACAACAGAAAACGGCAAAGGCTTTAGCTACAGACGACTTACACTTACCTGAACACAAATATAAACTGACGTACTCTCTTATATTTGTGCGATACAAATACGCTTATTTATGCTCTTATAAATGGTAGTAACATAGTATGAGTGTGTGTGTGTGAAATATAGTTGTAGTTGTTGTTCTGTATTGTGTTAATGGTTAAGAAAATCGTACAAACGTTCTGAGTTTAGTAGTCAGTTTTCTTTTTCTCTATTTGAGCTTCCACTCTCGCTTTTTCTCTCTCTCTCTCTCACACTCAACTGTATCTGGTTCTTTTTTTCACTCTTTGCCCCGTTTTATTTTGTAAATAACAACCAACCAATGTATGTATGAGATTTTAAGTTGAGCACAAAAGTTCATTCACTTGCTTTTCTCTTATATAGGCACTCACTCGCACACACAAACACACATTCGTTCATTTACACAAATACAAACACAATTGCATTTATAGTTTTCATAGTTTGTAAACATAAATAACTTACAGCACCAGGTTGTTACTAATTTTCAGATTTTAAGCTTCTCTTGCACTTTTTCTTCTGTTTCCGTTTTAAACAAAACACTTACACATACATGCATAGAAACATACATAGACACTAGGAATGCCAAACGGGATCGGTTTTAAAAATTCCGGGATTCGGGATTTTGTAAATCCCGGTCCCGAAATCCCGGAATATTTCGGGATAATTCGGGATCCAAAAATCCCGAAAAATCACGAGAAACATCGCGATTTTCTCTTAATAATAAAAATATTTTGTTAACAAAATCATTTCTATTCCAATTATGTATATCAGAACTATATATCATTAAAAATAAAATATAATAAGAACAAAAAAAAAACGTAAATTAAAAAAATAAAAATTATTCTTACATATACAAATGCATTAGTTTTAAGAAAATTATTTGGATTCCAACAAAAAGCTTAAAGTATCAAACATGTGATCTGATAGGCTTGAACATACTTTGTCGTCAACATACCCTGCCGTTGAAAAACACTTCGCGCAATCAACATTTGTTGGTAAAATAGTTCCAGGATAGCTGTACAGCTTGTAAATATTCACCTCTACCACCTCCTGATGTACATAAATCTATTTCTTTGGACAGTTGACAGTTCAATTACCATTTCAATTCGTTTCAGAGAGCTTTTGCATTCTTCGATGCCACCAAAGAACTACAACTAGTCCTGCGACTAGTCCTACAACTAGTCCTAAGCTAGTCCTACAACGAGTCCTAAGCCAGTCCTACAACGAGTCCTAAGCTAGTCCTACAACTAGACCCAAACTAGTCCTACAACTAGTCCTAAACTAGTCCTACAACTAGTCCCAAACTAGTCCTGCAACTAGTCCAACAACTAGTCCTACAACTAGTCCAACAACTAGTCCTACAACTAATCATACAACTAGTTCTACAACTAGTCATATAACTAGTTCTGTAACTAGTCCTTTAATTAGTTCTACAACTAGCCCCAAACTAGTCCTACAACTAGTCCTAAACTAGTCCTACAACTAGTCCCAAACTAGTCCTACAACTAGTCCTAAACTAATCCCACAACCATTCCTAAACTAGTCCTACAACTAGTCCGAAACTAGTCCTACAACCAGTCCTAAACTAGTCGTACAACTAATACCAAACTAGTCCTACAATTAATCCTACAACTAGTCCTAAACTAGTCTTACAACTAGTCCCAAACTAGTCCTACAACTAGTCCCAAACTAGTCCTACAACTAGTCCTAAACTAGTTCTACAACTACTCCTAAACTAGTTCTACAACTAGTCCCAAACTTGTCCTACAACTAGTCCCAAACTAGTCCTACAACTAGTCCCAAACTAGTCCTACAACTAGTCCCAAACTAGTCCTACAACTAGTCCCAAACTAGTCCTACAACTAGTCCCAAACTAGTCCTACAACTAGTCCCAAACTAGTCCTACAACTAGTCCTAAAGTAGTCCCATAACTAGTCACAAACTAGTTCTACAACTAGTCCTTCACCTAGTCCTACAACTTGTCCGACAACTAGTCCTATAACTGGTCCCATAACTAGTCCCACAACTATTCCTACAACTAGTCCTACAACTACTCCTACAACTAGTCCTACAACTAGTGCTACAACTAGTGCTACAACTAGTCCTACAACTGGTCCCATAACTAGTCCTATAACGAGTCCTAAGGTAGTCCTACAACTAGCCCTAAACTAGTCCTATAACGAGTCCTAAGGTAGTCCTACAACTAGTCCTAAACTAGTCCTACAACTAGTCCTAAACTAGTCCTACAACTTGTCCTACAACTAGTCCTACAACTGGTCCCATAACTAGTCCCACAACTAGTCCTACAACTAGTCCTACAACTAGCCCTACAACTTGTCCTAAACTAATCCTACAACTAGTCCTAAACTAGTCCTACAACTAGTCCTAAACTAGTGCTACAACTAGTGCTGCAACTAGTGCTATAACTAGTGCTACAACTAGTCCTACAATGTAATGTACTTTACAATGAATGTAAAAGGACCAAACGGGTTCCATTTCGAAGCAATACCACAGTAGTTCCGGAGTGAGCAAAATTCCGATGAGGGTTTTCCTCATCTGAGATGCTATTATCGAAGTCAAGTGACATAGAATTTTTTCAGGACCTTTTGTAGGGTCAAAATACATATGAATTCACAATCCCGAAAATCCCGAAAAATCCCGGGATAAGTTTTTAAAAATCCCGGGGTTCGAGATTTTGTGAATCCCAAAAATTTCGGGACCCGGGATTTCCCGATTGGCATCCCTAATAGACACATACAAATATACATATATACATACATAATTGCAATTGAAAGTAAGTAATTTAAAAGCCTTTAAATTAATAATTGATCAGGAATTTGCCTTTTTGGAATGCTAAAGGCCACAAATATCTCTTTAAACCATTAACGCCGAATGGATATAAAAATACTAAAAAAAAGAAGTTTCTTTAAAAAATTCTATCTTGACCTAACTAAACGAGAGCCCAAACGCTTCTTTAATAACAAATAAATTAGACATGGAACTGTTTAAAAAAATTTAGTAAGGCAGGTCTAAGATAACGAATTTTTTATTTTAAATACAGTACAACAAGATATTATTTTATTTAATAGTACTGCTAAGGATATAGGCATAAAATATTACAAAGATAATAACCTTAAAAATAAATTAACATTAACAAAAATTAATAAAAATAAAATTTATAATTATATTAAAGAAAAAAAAAAATGTGATTGATTAATTACATTTGTACATTATTGTTCATTTAAAAATTTAATTATTGCAGTTTTGAAATGCTTTGCATTGCTTTGTAATTGTATGTTGTTCGGGAGTTCATTCCAGAGACGAATTGCATTAATGTAAAAGTGTCTCTCAGATATCCGTTTATGGTATCTAACGCTATTAATTTTCAAGCCTCTATTAGACCTTGAAAAAACTAATCTATTAAACAAATAATGGGGTTACCAGAGTACGGCACTTCAACAAATTCTCAAAAGATGTATTATAAATTTGATATGAGAACTCAGATATCCTATTGTACCTTGTACGACCATAAACATATCTAGCAATACTGTTATAAGGGACCTTTAGCCTGTTCCTACTCATCGAGTCACAACTAGAAAACAGTTCACATCCATACAGTAAAGTGGGGATGAGATATGTTTTCGCTAGCAGCATTCGAATATTAAACGGAGTAAAATATTGCGCTAGATAAAGATTCCGCAACATGGCAACCGTTTTACCACAGACAGCATTTACATAGTTGGACCAGTTAGGACTGTTGTCAAAGACAACTCCAAGATTCTTAACACTATATACAGTTTCAATAGCAGTATTATTAATCCTTAATTGTGTAAGCTGTGCCGTACAGTTTACCTTGCCTATTATCAGAGCCTTTGATTTCCTCGGATTGAGGCAAAGACCATTAATCGACGCCCATTGAAACACATTATGCAAATCACAATTTATCCTTCGTATACAAACTGTAATATCAGACGGCATGCAACTAATGTCCAGCTGGACGTCATCTGCGTACATTTGTACATTGCAAAACATCAACTTTCTTGGCAGGTCATTAGAGTAAATTGAATATAAAAGTGGACCAAGTATCGAGCCCTGTGGGTTGAATCAAGTGGATAGTAGTAGGGAAGGCATCAGAAGCGTTGTAATACTCCAAATCGGCATCAATTCCCGGTATATTCGCAAACTCCAAGCTGAGTTGATTTACATCAATCATTTCATTGGATTTAATACCACTATTCATTATACCCAATGATTGTATATCTCTCCACTTTCTACTGGCGCTAATATTCGATCGAAATTTATCAACAAAGAAACTCGATTTTGCGGCCCGAATTTTCAGATTCGTGTCTCTCCTACATGCTCTAAAAATTTCGTAAAGTTCATTCGTCCTATACCTTTTCCATCTACGAAAAGCATTATTTCTTTGATTAATTGAGACCCTCATATCATTCGTAAACCATGGCTTTTCATTACGTATGTTTTTTATCCTCATTGGTACATATTTCTCAAATAAATATTGTATATTTCCCTGTAAAAAATTAATCTGGTCATCCACTGTAGGCATCAAAAAGGTCTGATTCCATGGTACAGTTACCAACTCCATTTCAAGTGAGGCAAAATCAATGTTTTTAAAATCCCTATACTTAATCACTTGATCCGTTGTTGCTGTTCGAAAATCAAATGAGAGGAAAAGAAGATCATGTTTAGAAAAAGCAGAGGCAGAATGTTGGTCAAATAAAAGTACTCGATTAGGATTATCAACAAAACACAAATCAATTAATGTACTAGCACCTGATGTGTAGTGCGTAGGCATTGTGCCATTAAAGTTTAAGTTTTTTTGGCTTTTAAGGGATTCAAACGGTATCAGAGGTATTCGAAGATAACTTAAAAATATAATACATTACACCTTGTTATACAAAGCTTAAGAAAGGCTTTAATGTACTAAAGTACAGAAAATTATGTAAATTTTTAATTGCTAAAAATCGTCATAATAAGGGCGTAAATCGTCATGTCGGCAAAATGACATTTTTGGAGCTCAAAATCAGTCAAAATAGCGATAAATCGTCAAATCTGGCAGCTATGGGTTCAGGTCCCTGCCTGCTCATTGTCACGAATTCCCAAATGACTTATAAACCAGCACAGAGTAATTATATTTCCGCTTGGTTATACATTTCTCACACGCAGTCTCATACTATTATTGAGCTAAACTCATAATATCCGAGTGCTGTAATGGGAAGCATATCGTCAGATAGTATTGCTACATCCAATCCTTGGAGTACTTTTTACCTAAATTATTATTATTAATAATAATAATTATTATTAAATTAAGCACATCTTTCGATGAGGCCCAATGGGTTCAGAATATTTCATGGTCGGCCTGAAACTTCTACTCCTGTTCCAATATCTGTTTTTAATCAATTCGAATGCTATTATTGTCAACACAAGTTTCATTGCCAAGCATTTCCCAATATGAAGGAGTCTATTGATTCTCTCAATTGATTCCTTCTCTTTTGATAAATCTTGTGTTAGTTTCCAAATCTCTGGATTTCATTATAATTTGCAAGAGATTTCAATCCAGGAGAGCTTCCAGCATCGCAACACATATAGGTGGTGGTTTTCATTGTTCCTGTTATACCAACACATGCTAGTTAATGTCACCAAGCCAACTACATATATTTTTTCTGTCTACTCAAACAATAAGTTCATAGTAGGGATGACAATCGGGAAATCCCGATACCGAAATCCCGGGATTTTCGGGATCCACAAAATCCCGAATCACGGGATTTTAAAAAATTTGTCCCGGCATTTTTCGGTATTTGCGGGATTTTCGGGATTGTGAATTCATATGTCTCTTGACCCTACAAAAGGTCCTGAAAAAAAAAAATTCTATATTACTTGACTTCGATAATAGTAGGAAAAAATTATTTGATGGCATCCAAGAATGCAAAAGTCCTATAAAACGAATTAATAGGGTAACTGATTTAAATGCTCAACTGTCCAAAGAAATAGATTTATTTACATCAGGAGGTAGTAGAGATAAATATTTACAAGCTTCGTACAGCTATCTTGGAACTATTTTACCAACAACTGTTAATTGCGAAAAGTGTTTTTCAACGGCAGCGTAAGTTGACGAAAAAATTCATTCAAACCTATCAGATCACATGATAGATGCTTTAATCTTTTTGTTGGAATCCAAAGAATTTTCTTAAAACTAATGCATTTGCTTGCTGTTTTTTGTGCTTTATTTTTCATGATACATAATTCTGATATCGATAATTGGAATAGAAATGATTTTGTTAACAAAATATTTTTATTATTAAGAGATTTTAGATCCCGAAGTATCCCGAAATATCTCGGGATTTCGGGATCGGGATCTACAAAATCCCGAATCCCGGGATTTTTAAAAATCGATCCCTTTTGTCATCCCTAGTTCATAGGCTAACGTAGTATACAGCCTGTGAATGATCCCTGCGGATCTTATGTTCCCCTGGATTTTTCTACAAGTCTTCTCACTATCATTACGACGGCATCTCTGACCTTTGCTGATATGCTTACTATATTAGACCTCCGGGTTAACTTACAACGGTAAATTAATATTCCCAGATATTTGAACTACAGTTTCCCAGCCAAGTATCGGTCTTGATATCATAAAGTTCCCATAAAATTTTTCTTAAACCATCAGATCTTGTAAAGGAGAAGGAAAAATCAATCTAGATGTGTGACAACCTGTCAAAATAGCAATGAAATCGTATATTAGCTACATAAACAGAACATAAACTTGTTATCGTAACTAATACAGTCGCATATCCCCAGGTCAACGACCATCGCAGGAAGAGAAGTGCCTCCATTGCAGTTAGACATCATACAACATGAAATTGTTTTTCTTTTATTTGATTGTTGGCCCACATTTGAATCCTGTTTTCTTACAAACAAAACAAAAGAAATTTTTTCTCTTTTCTCACATTGTTTAAAGGACTTTAAAATTTTGAACAGTTCATTGTCCTTTGCAATTTACATGCCTGCCCATTTTCCATTTGACTTCTGCCAGTATCGTGTTTAACGTAATTATTTAGCAATTTTCCTTTACACCACCCATCCATCCATCCATCCATCCATCCATTTGCTTTCATTCTTTCTCTCTTTGTTTTCAATGATAATTTTGCGTTCGTTATTGTTGTACATTCGTTGGCAATTAATTCGAGCAGAAAATAAATTGTGACAGAGACGGGAGACAATAATTCAAGATACATTG
Source organism: Sarcophaga peregrina (assembly GCA_014635995.1). Lineage (NCBI taxonomy): Eukaryota > Metazoa > Arthropoda > Insecta > Diptera > Sarcophagidae > Sarcophaga > Sarcophaga peregrina. Next base: position 62,899,020 of record CM025791.1, read on the forward strand.
ACTTGCTGCAGATGTATTTGCCAGGACAATGATACAGACAGCAGACGCATAATTATTCTTTAGTCTTCTACTTGTTGTTATTGTTGTTATTTTTACTTTTTATTGCAGCAATAAATTAAAGAGAGACGGAAAACAATAAAGAAAAAGAAATTAAAGAAAAAGTACAGCTGGGTTGTAGAGAGGGATCTCTTAAGTTCGAGTATCTTCAACAAAAGCAATTTAAGGACATATGGAGGGTGTCCTTTGTAGGTCTACACATGTCGAATATTCTGATGGAACTAATGAATAGGCCTTTTTGCAAATAATACTGCACTTGAGAGTTATCTTTTGCCTGCCATATATTAGGGTGACCACACTCTATCAAAAACATTAGATATCGAACGGTTTGCAGATTTTATATTGACCCAAAAAAAGTTCGAAGTTTGAACATTCGTTCAAGATTTGTCTCAAATGCAAAGAAGAGCCAGCACAATCTTTAGACATAGCTGAAGCAATTATTTCAAAGCATGTACAGGGTGACTGATATATAATTGAACAAAGTAAACCGCTATATTTTTTAAATTTTTTTTTTAAATTTTCTTTTTCAAAAGCAAAAAATGTTGGAAATAACATGAAATTTTAGAATCAGTTTAAATTTGTTCGACCACCTTTGGTACGAATTATAGCCTTCAAACGGCCGACAAAGCTCTACGGTATTTTGGCCCATTCCCGGCGAAGCGCCGTCTTGAGATGACCGACAATTTGGTATTTTTTAGTGAGAACCTTACTCTCCAAAATGCCTCAGGCGTAAAATTCCAACGGATTGAGATCCGGAAATTTTGATGGCCATTGTACGGTAGAAATGCAGCGAGGAACCTCCTTTTTAAGCCATTCTTGGTTGGAATCTTCATGGTCTGTGGCCAAAATGTTTGTCTGCCTAGGGCTTCAATACTGTCTTTAAGACATTTTCCTGATAATATTCGGTCGATGAATACGAGCGGGCAGCGACCATCGGCTTTTACGAAGGCCCACACCATTACCAACGGCGGCGCTTGAGTTCTGGTAACCAATCGCAGGTGTAAATTTTCAGCTGACCTCTTTGGCAAGTAAACAGGATCATTTTGTTTGTTCACAAACTGCTCAATTTGGCTTCTCATCAGAGAAAACCAAATTCGGTAACTGGCTACTTTCATGCAAGCGAAGTAACTCTTTTTTGTCCATCGGTGAGCTCTTGCACTTTTTGGAACTTCAATTGCATTAGTTCAAGCCTATTTTTCAATATGTTCAGCTCACGAGCAATTTTTCTACCACTGCGCGGCGTGGATTTCGATCATATCTGGCCTTCACTTTTCGGATCATTTCTGGTGTTGTTACCATTTTTTTTTTTCATCCACTCTTTGGACACTCTTTTTCACATTTAAATGCTGGAGGGATCCAACGATAGCCACCTGTGGTTTTCCAGCCAAATATAAAGCAATCACGCTAGAATTCCATCACGAATAACTTTTTTTCTGAATGCAATAGATAAAATGAACTATAAATAATCAAATGAAGTGTCACTGGAATAAATCTGGGTGCCCTATTGGGTGCCCCATGAGCTGAAGCCAACATTATTTGGAATACTAGGGATGGGAAGATTTATTTCATTAGTCATATAGTCCAGAGCTTGTCCTTTGTGACTACCATTTATTTAAATCGATATAAAATGCTATCACTAGAATACTCTTCACTTCTGATTGGTTATTGATTAGGGTTACGATCTAGCTTCTGCCATCACTTTGTCATATTTTCTCAATATTTCGTTTTGCTAGAGATTACTAGCTGGGATTAGAGAAAGAGATTAGAGAGCTGGGAGGCCTCAAGTCTTATAAGCCAACATACAGTCTACTAGATTACGACGACTTTTGAGCAGGTAGTGTGGTGATTAATCATGACAATCCTTGATAAAATCCTCGTTATTTGAGAAATTTTATGATTTACAGTTTTCGGAAATCTTTATCCAAAAAAAAAAAGAAATCAATCATGAAGACCCCAGAGAAGATAACATCAATAACGAATATAAGGGGTAGGCTAGACAGAGCCAATTGTTGAGTAAATATACAACCCAAGAAGTAAAGTTCTTCACCACTAATCGTTAGCTGTTTAGCTAGCCAAACTTGATCAATTAAATTGAAAACAATTAATGGAAAAAAGCAAAGAACATGTTTAGTGATAAACTAAGGTCCTGTAATGGATAAAAACAATGATTTTAAACCACATAAAAACTAGAATTTGTGATACGAGCTGTCCTGGTGACAGGAATATTCGAGGTAATCTGTGGCTAATTTATTAGCAATAGTGGGAACACCTTGATGACCATGCCCATGCCCTCAGTACGATCGTACATTTTAGGCAAAAAGAAGTTGGTTATTATCCCTACCTATCCTGACCTTCCTTTTTATAATAATTTACTGACCAATATTGTGTTCAAAGGAATACGAACCAATAAAGTATCCTTTTTTCCCAGTTTCTGATAGTTTGATTTGATAAAACAGACTGAATATATAACCACAGATATATTGTCGCCATAATCTAGTAAGCAAGGTATTGGCTTGATGTGAGGCCTCTGTTCAACCCCAGTTCAGGAGAAAAATATTTAGAGCCTCGATATAGATGAACTCCTTAGAAAACTATCTGATGTGTAGTCTCGATAGCTGAAAAGTATCTCATTTTAAAAGATATTGAGAACGTAATTTGTGCATGACATAATAGCACGATTTACAGGAAGACGAAAACTTCCTTAACCCATTAACCCAAAAAAAAGAAGTTTTTTTTTTTAAATTCTATCTTGACCCAATTAAACGAAAGCCAAAAATCTTCTTTAAAAACGAATAAAGAACACTTAGAACAATTTAAAAAAATTTAGTAAGGCATGATATTCACATATTTTAGATGACAGCAAAAAGTTTAAAGATCACGAATTTTTTAAAATCAAAATTTTGTAGAAAAAACTTCCCCGGAATATGTTGGGATGATATTCTCAGAAAAAACTTTAAATACATGTCTTCTACCCAAAGAAAATACTTTCACTTAAATTGGTTTACTTACCTAGGCTACAGGTGCGATTAAATGGCATGGGTATAAAAATACCCACTAAGGGGCATTGGTATAAAATATTTTTCATAAAATTTTTAAAAATTAATTTCAAATAGAATCTTCAAATCATTAATTTTTCAACATTTTTTTATATTTTTGGGAGTTCCGGCATTGTTTTTGTGCAAAAGAATCCCTTGGATGCACATTCAAACTGTATTTTGCACAACCGTATTCTATTTTCCCACTACGTTGCGAATAGCGACAGCGTTTTTCCATTTTATCAATCATATGGTCAAATTTGTCAGTGTGTTTTGCTATTTGCTGCGCATTTGTGATAACTTTTCTATCACGGCATCGATTTTCACGATTTTTACCGACCCCCTAAACTGTTAACCCGAAAATCGAGTTGGCTCATAGGTGGCCACATCAACTACACAAGTAGAGTAGTTACCATGCGTTTACCATACCTGCGTCAATAGCGTTAGTGAGTAATGGCCAATACCAAAATTATTATTGTCACAAACGCATATATTTTCAATAAAACTCTCAAAAATAGCTTAACTATGTTGCTTAGTGGTCATATAACAAAGATAAAATTATAGCTCACGCTACTCATGTATAAAATTAACACGCACATAACATAGGTGGTATGAGAAAGTCCTAATCCTGACTGATGGATTGAAATGAAGAAATATTTGTGAATGGTTCTATGCAATGTAGCAGTTGTAGTTTCAACAAGTTGGCTGTAATCAATTGTGGAATATTATCGAAATTTTTAATTCATCTAAGATGTCATTATGTGTGGAACATTATAGTGTTCTGCGTCTTCTCTTGCCTATGAAATTGTTTACATAGACTAATGGCTGGTTTGCATGCACCTGCAACTTAATAAAAACCGCTTAAGAAGACGACGTTGATGGCCAGTTCACATTACCTTCATGTAAGACAACCATGCCCTTAAGTTGTTCACGCAAGATATCTAACGTGACTTGAGCAACGCCCTATTTAAATTCCAAGTGGTTGATGTTGTCCACATCATCCAAATATTGAAAGATCGTATAGATGGAAGCCAGTACGACAGATTGTGTCGTTGCTTTTTCTAGTACTGATATGGAGGGTGAAAAAAAAGATGACATCACTATCTGGCACCATTTTTAAGTGTTTGGCGGGAGGTTTTTGGAAGAGTAGTTGTTGAACAGTCATCTACACTTGCTATCTCTTCACCTGATGACTGATAATCAAAAGTAAGTTCTTCAGTCAAATGAAACGAAGTTGTCGGTTGTTACAGTCCTACCTTTCAAGGTATAAGGCTCCTATAGTCTCATTATTACAAATTTACTAAGAGGTGTTGCCAAATTTCATGTATCATATTTTCCTAGGTAAGAAAAGTCAGCCAGTATTTTATGCCAAATTTTGTCTGGTCTGTTTGGCATATACTGGATAAACCTTCAACTTTCATTGGAGAGAATTACTCCTGGTTGGAAACAGTTTTGACTGTTGACAATAAATTTGTTCCAAACAGTTGATACTAACGCAAATTTATCATTTCGCAAGCGTTGACTCCTTTCATTTCTTTTATCGAAATGTATGAAACGTAAAATTTCTGTAAAGTCATGCCTACTAAAAGTTTTAAAAAAAAATTTAGGACCCCTTTTTTGTTCCATAAATACGACAGCATGAAACCATTTGCTTCGTAGGCAATTCGTGCATACAGTATGCAATGAAAGCTTTTCATTTATCCTGTGAAAGGGTCCATTTCTTCCATAAAACTCTAATTCGTTGCAATTTTCGATATGCTCTATGGTCAATCAATAGTAAAAAGGCACTGCTTGGCTGCTCTTCCATAATATTCCTTCTAGCACATGATGTAGGCCTAGATCAATCTTTGAATTTGCAATGAGATGATGACCTTCCAACAACACTTCCTTCTTCTCATAGTTCCACTTGCTTAAACTACAATTTGTGTATCTTCTCCGCTTTCTTTATCCTCTTTAGAACTCAATTTTTACGAATTCAATGCATAATGCTATTGCCATATAAAAATGAGAATCCTTCCGAAAAATTGCAAGAGAATGTACATTATTCCAACAAAAACCTATCGTTGCCATAGATACCAGTCAAAATGACTGGCACCAGTATAAGTGCCAAAAACAAAAATTACTTTTTTATTGTGAACATACATACATACATAATTGGCCATTCCAACCCTTCAGTCAGGATTACGACCTAGCTTCTCACACCACTTATGTTGTGTGCGTTAATTTTATACATGAGTGGCGGGACCTACAGTTTAAAGTCGACTCCGAACGACAGATTTTTGAGAAGCTTTTCATGGCAATTTTTACTCTCAGAGTCTTTGCCAGAAATCTGCTGAGAGGAAGTCGCCGAAGAAATATTTTTTCGTTTTGATGTCTGACCTGGGATTCGAACCCGGGCCTTTTGTCTAATAAGCCAACACACTACCCACTAGACCACGGCGACTTCTTTATTGTGAACACAAAATCTAAATATTGATAATTTATTAATTGTATTTAGTTGTCGTTATAAAAATCGTATAATAGTTTCGGAAAAAAGTATTCACACAAAGTCAATATTCAAGGCTAAAAAGGCATTTTGACTGGCGTGGTAAATCTAGTTTTAATAACTTGTCTAGAAATATTTAGGAATTTTAATAATTTAACAAAAATTAGTAATTTTTGTGAAAGAACCTATAGAATTTTTCTGTTTTTTTCTTCTATCTCCCTTAAATTCTCTTTGCCACTTTAAAGATTTTTTAAATATTATTTAAAGTTTGTGTTTCCTTTTTTTTTGTTTTTAATTTTCCACAATTTTTCCCAAAACTCTTTCCTCTTTCAATCGCCTTCTATCCATACTGGCCACCATAAATTTTTCACTTAAATTGTGTGTAAAAAATATCATAAAAAAATAAATAAAAAATGTTTGCTGGCATTATGCCATTTGGCATTTATTACACATTTTATATGCCATTTACCATACATACATACACAACGATTTTTTTCTTTTTCTTTATTGAGACTATATGATAAACGAGAGTTGCTATAAAATTTTTAGTAATTGTGGCCTTAAAGATTTTTTAAGAGCTTTATTATTGTCCTGAAGTGATGCCTTAATACTGCGATCATACGGTTTATTATTCTTTATATGATATCGCATTAATGTCTCCTAGAAACGTATTGGAATGACAGACTTTAGGATGCTTTTAGATGCCTAGGTTCTAATGTACACCCAGGTGTCACCTTCTGGCAAACATTGATGATTCACAAGTTCAAAGAATGTGTTTCAGTAATCCATTCTAATCATCATATAATCTATGTACAACTTTCATTTTGAGTAAATGAACCCTGAACCTACACTGCCGAACTACCGGTTACCAAGCTCAGGGTATATCTGGATACTCTGGTGTATGCCTCAGATCTCCACTTATTATAATTTCCAAACGAAAATTTTGATTACATCTAAGCCATTTGGTTCAAAGCCATTTCTCTCTCTTTACGTTGATCATACGCGTTCAAACACCGCCTAATGCTATAGAAGAGTTCTGAGCTCATCAACGACGTGGAGACGCATAAATTCGTCTACTTGCCGATTATTTCCGCAAGATCTGGAATCTGAGAGCAAATAAAATTGCCATGAAAAGTTTCTCTAAAATCTGTCGTTCGGAGTAGACTTTAAATTGTAGGTCCCACCACTCATACATATAAAATTAAAGGGATGTGAGAAGTTAGGTCGTAATCCTGATGTAACTATTATGTATGAATACAGCAGAGGGCTTCACAAGACACTCATGTTTTTGGCGGCCTCAATTTTAAATAACATTGCAATGTTCCATCTTTTGTATCCTCTAATCAAGTTGAATTATCCCTTAGGTTATACCCACAAGTTTCCCCATGGGCTAGAAATATTTCATTTTGTAACTAAAAACTCCTGCTCCTGTTGCAAGATCCATTCTTGTATACCAAAAAATAGTTCCTTCTTTAAGAAAGTTTGCAGCTTCCAAATTATTCCTTTTTTAACTAAGTCCCGTTGCGAAGAACTTCCTAAAATCATAGAAACTACTGGCTCTGTTCTGGAGACAGTTAAGTCATGAAAACTCCAAATGAATTTCTTGTTAATGTCCTCCATCATTCTAATGCAACACAAATTTGACTGCTTTCCGATTTGTTCTGTTTGCCTAGACTATGGTCCCGTAGGTCACCATTTGGTTTATACAGAAATCTCCAGGATTTCGTTGCATGTCTTCTGCATTTCTAACCTTTTCTGAGATGTTGCCTATGTGATCCCCATCATTCTAATTTCGATGTTATCTCTTCCGGGAGATAAATATCCATGCTTTTAGGAAGTTTTATTCTTCCTGTAAATAGTACTATTAAGCTATGTGCAGCCCTTGCGCTGACCAACTTCTTCTTTTTCCCTGATTTGGCGGAACTTGGTTAGTGCAGGGACTGCGTTCACCCGTGGCTTCACAATGGGCCGCCATGCGTGCTCATGTGAGCTTTGTGGTATCAGAGCTACCACTACGGTCTAAACTAACTATTAAGCTGTAGTCAAGGCTTATCTTCAGACTCACTGTTATGCACGACTTACGTTCTCAACACCTCCTAAGATAAGATCTCTTGAAGTCGCCGTGGCCTAGTGGGTAGTGTGTTGGCTTATTAGACAAAAGGCCCGGGTTCGAATCCCAGGTCAGACATCAAAATGAAAAAAATATTTCTTCGGCGACTTCCTCTCAGCAGATTTCTGGCAAAGACTCTGAGAGTAAAAATTGCCATGAAAAGCTTCTCAAAAATCTATTGTTCGGAGTCGACTTAAAACTGTAGGTCCTGCCACTCATGCATAAAATACAACAACATAAGTGATGTGAGAAGCTAGGTCGTAATCCTGACTGAAGGGTTGTAATGGCCAATTATGAATGTATAAGATCTCTGGCACTATTTTGAATGATGCTGCTGAAAGTCTTTTAAAATTTTCTTTTGCCATCGAGACTAAATTCTGTGCAGTCAGTGCCCTCCTTACATGGCTTTGTCACGAGTTCACCTATAACCTAGGTGTACGAAAGGATACCATACTGTGGCTATACTCAATACTTACATTATCTCGCTTTCTGGAAATTTTTTCGTCGATCGTGTGTGGCTACCCAAACTCAGGTAGTTTTGTGAAGAGTTAATCTACAACCAATCGTGGAAGGATATCATCGTGTGGATATACCCAAGTTTTGTTGACTCATATTAACTCTCTTCTCCACATGCTTTCGTACTTCATTTCTGATCACACCATATGCCGTCGATGCCCTCCTTAGAAGGTTTTGTTAGAAGTTCATCTACAACCAGACTCTACATTAGTAGTAAAAGAAGACAATCCTGTGGGTATACCCAAGTTGTTTTGACTCATATTATCTCGCTTCGTAGATAGTCTGTGACTGTATCATCTGCCGTAAATACCCATACTTAGATAATTTTGTGGGAAGTATATCTATAACCAGGCTTTACGTTATTAGTAAAAATACATCATCCTGTGGATATACCCAAATTGTGTTGACTCATATTAACTCGCTTTCTCTGCATGCTTTTGTATATCGCCAGAGACTATCATCTGCAGTCAATATCCATCCTCTGATAATTTTTTTTAGATAGGCTCTACATTAGCTGTGAAGGGAGATAATCCTTTGGGTATACCCAAGTTCTTTTGACTCAAATTATCTCCCTTTCTTGCTTATGCTTCGTTGATCGTGTGCATAAGATCCTCAT
>CM025791.1:62908338-62924921 GCA_014635995.1 Sarcophaga peregrina
AGGAATGACGCTCGAAAATTCTATCAAAAGGTTAAGCGTCTGACCGAGGGGTATAAGCCCGGAGTCTCTTCCTGCAAGGATGAGTATGGAAACCTGGTTACAGATCCGCAAGTGGTGCTGAGATTGCGGAGGAAACACATCTCTACTCTGCTGCAAGGCGATGACGACATCAATACCGCCTCTAGAGATGATGTTCCGAACCCGATCGATGATGACGGCGTGGAGATTCCGCCGCCTAGCCATGAAGAGGTTAAAGTCGCGATTATGCGACTTAAAAACAACAAAGCGCAGGTCCTGATGGCCTCCCCGCTGAATTGTTTAAGCGGGCGCATGCACCAGCTCATCTACAAAATATGGCTAGAGGAAAGTATGCCAACGATTTGAACCTCAGGTCCTCTGTCCCGTCCTGAAAAAGGGAGATCCTACGATATGCGCCAACTACAGGGGTATAAGCCTTCTCCCCTATTGCATATAAGGTTCTACAGGCGTATTGTGTGAACGACTAAAGCCCCTCGTCAAAACACTGATTGGACCTTATCAGTGCGGCTTCAGACCTGGCAAGTCACCATCGACCAGATCTTCACACTACGCCAAATCCTGGAAAAGACCAATGAAAATCAAGTCGACACACACCATCTTTTTGTCGATAATAAGGCTGCTTTCGATAGCCCCTAAGGGATCGTGTTTTTGCCGCAATGTCTGAGCTCGGTATACCTGCTAAGCTGATAAGGCGATGCAGATTGACGTTGAGCAATTCCTTCAGCTCCGTCAAGGTTGGAATGGACCTCTCCGAACCTTTTGATACCGTGCGAGGTTTCAGACAAGGCGATCCCTTATCATGCGACCTCTTCAACTTCGTCATGGAGAGTGTTCTGCGAAAGGCAGGAGTGCATCACAATGGCACTGTTTTTCAAAAAAGTGTCCAATTGCTTGCGTACGCTGACGACATCGACATTTAGGGCGTACCAAACGAGATATCACTGCTGCCTTTAGTGCTATTGAACGGGAGTCTAAGAAGATGGGTTTGGCAGTAAATGAGGGCAAAATGAAGTATATGTTATCGACAAGTAGACCCGTGCGGCGTATTGATTCACATATTACGGCCGATAACTATACTTTTGATACAGTCAAGGAATTCATTTATCTTGGATCCGCCGTTACCACCGAAATTGATGTAAGTCTGGAGATCAAGCGTAGATTATACTCTTGCCAACAGGTGCTATTATGGTCTCAATAGGCAATTGAGTAGCAGAGACCTCTCTCGCAAGACGAAACTAATACTCTAAAAGACGCTCATCCTACCCGTGCTTCTCTATGGCGCAGAGGCATGGACCCTATTAAGAACTGATGCAGCTGCCTTGAGAGTATTCGAGAGAAAAGTCCTACTTCGGTCCAGTGCGAGTTGGCGATGATTTTCGCATCCGACTTACAGTGAGCTGTATGAGCTCCTCAACGACATGGACGTTGTGCAGCGTATTAATATCCATCGGGTGCGCTGGCTCGGCCATGTCGTTCGAGTGGAGGAGGATGCTCCGGCGAGACGAGTGTTTGATGCGGGGATCTGCGGAAGTCAGCGAAGAGGACGATCTTGTATCCGTTGGAAGGACCAAATCGAAGAAGCCCTGTCATCGATTGGTGTGACCAATTGGCGTAGGCGCGCAAGAAGCAGAGGCGCCTGGAAGGATGTGTTGCGGCAGGCCAAAATCCGTTAATCGGGTTTGTTTGGCCAATTAAGTAAGTAAGTAGGAAATGGAATTTCTAGCAACTAGATTAGTTGCATCGCTTTATCTAGTGATTTTCAAAAGGTTCGTTACCCTGCTAAAGGCTCTACATTAATTAATATCTTTATCATCAAGGCAGATTGTCAGACTTGAAAATCCTTGAACTTCTTTCGAATATGGTCCATAGGACCTGCAGAACTATTAGTCTCTTCATGTTCATGTTGAAAACTCTGAAGAGTTTCCATCAAATCGAAATATGGGAATCTTCATAGGTGTGCCGATAATTTCAATCAAAAAAACATATTCGATTTAGGAAAAGTTGCTTTCAAACAATACAGGAAATCCCTCTGTCTCTTTTACTGACATAAGAGTTTATTTTTCGAAGCCAAGAATAAAAAACGTAAGAATGAAAACGTAAGAAAAAAAAAAACGTAAGAAAAAAGACGTAAGAAAAAAAGGAAAAAAAAGTTGCTTTCAACAAACACAGGTAACTTTTCTGTCTCTTTTATAACATGAGATTTTTTTTCGAAGCCAAGAATACAAAACGTAAGAATAAAAACGTAAGAAAAAAACGTAACATAAAATCGTAAAAAAGTTGCTTTCAAACAACACAGGTAATCTCTCTGTCTCTTTTACTGACATGAGATTGTTTTTTTGAAGCCAACAATAAAAAACGTAAGAATAAAAACGTAAGAAAAAAACGTAAGAAAAAAACGTAAGAAAAATAACGTAAAAAAGTTGCTTTTAAACAACACAGGAAATCTCTCTGCCTCTTTACTGACATGAGATTTTTTCGAAGCCAAGAATAAAAAACGTAAGAATAAAAAACGTAAGAAAGAAAAAACGTAAGAATAAAAAACATAAAACGTAATAAAAAACGTAAGCCAAGAGTAAAGAAATTTACCGCATCTGATATTGATGATGTATTTTACATGGAAATAAAACCTTAAGTTTGTATAATTTTAAATTTTTTAACATGTTTTATTTTCGTGACCTCGTTAAAGGAAAATAAAATCAAATATTTGTGGTGTGTGTCTACGCTTTCGAAGAGAAATACTTTTTAATGTCATTGAGGTTATGATAAAAAAAGTGGAATATAGTTTATGAGAGCATCTTAATAATCAAATAATTGCTGCATTCCTTAAAAGCAGAGTTGAAGATAGAAAGCAAGATGAATGCAACACCAGCAGTTGGAAAACAGCTGTACCGCCGGACGGAAATTAGAAGGCAAGGATTCCAGCAACTATAGTGCCTCAGTTCAATATACTACCAGCCTTCCTCTACGCCTGAATTAGCTGCAGCTATTGGTTTAGCACCTCCAAATACAGAGTGGCTCCTGATGGAAGACCATATTTCTATAATAACATTACAAATCAAAGTTCGCAGAAGAAGCCAGAAGCCCTAATGTCGCCCATTGAACGTTTGCACACACTAATGCCCATCCTTGGAAAGCATATCGCTTTGGTGCGGTAAGGTGTACTACCACAATGTGACAATAAAGGAGTCTAGATGGGATGCCGCACCAGAAGTCACAAAGCCGAAGAGTAATTATGTGATTGCGCCAGATATATGTAGAGAGTATCGGGTCCGCCATCTAACGTTTTTTTTTCAACTTGTGCTTATTTCGTGAATGGTAACCCTCAGCTCAGGTCTTGTTTGATTGACAGATAATTAGTTTTATCCTTCCGCTGAACGAATATGGTTGTGTATACGAGTTTTCGTTTAGTTCTGATCCGTTGATCTGCGATCAACTTACAGTAGATGCCGATTTTGGCAAAAAAAAAATCATCTTTTCAAATGAAGCTTATTTTGATTTTGGCGGGTATGATAAACACCAAAATTGTCGCATTTGGGGCACAGAAACTGAGTCACTGTTTGGTGTGGATTATGGTCCAGAGGCATAATTGGCCATTTTCCTCGAAAATGAGCAAGGAGTGGCCGTTACAGTCAATGGCGATCGTTATGGGCAATGTGAACAAATTTTTGTTCTCTCACTGGGTTAATGACTGCACGACTATTCATTATGAACCAGTAATCGAACTCCCATTTTCCCTATCCTTCCAATAAATAGCCGAAAGCTGAAAATGAAATGGAATGCTAATGTCGGTGCTGCTCTGTACGCATATTCCTCCACTGTTTGTGAAGTAAATCAGTCTCATAAAAGCTCTGTAGGTTTGGGAGTTTGATAAAACCAAGAGTTTTGTTTTGGATGACGATTTTCAGAAGATGAAATTAAAAATTAAAAAGCCATGCAGTAGCTTACAGGATCGATCCAATTTTTGAGGACATTTTGGTGTGTGCAGCGGAAGATGTTGAAGGAACTTTTATTTACAAAAAATGAAAAACGACGGCGCTTCGTGTCACACAGCGAAACTACACTCGATGTTTTGCGCCCTGTTTTGAAGATTGCATTATCAGCTGCAGAGCTGATGTCGTTTGGCTACCTCGGAGCTGCAATTGGACACTGTGGACTATTATTTGTAAGGTGCCGTCAAATATAAGCGCTACGGCGACAAGCAAGAGAAAATTGACGCTTTAAAAGGACAATATTCGTGAAGTTCACCTATAGCTACACACAATCGATAATGTGCTTAAAAATTGGACCGATCATGTAGGCTACAGCATGGCCAGCCGAGACAGCCATTTAAGTGAAATTATTTCCCATTATTAACCGGAAGGACTACAATCGTGTAGGCTACTACTTGGTCAGCCGAGACAGCCATTTGAATGTAAATATTTTCCATTATAACCGAAAGGAGTACAATCTTTCAATAAAAAAAATGAGAAAATATTCAGTAGAGGTTGTTTAAAGCTTTTTCAAAAAAAAAAAAAGTTATTAGCGGACCCTTTATATTTTTAACAGTGCGTATTTTCAATGCTGTATTAATAGAATTTGTTTTTAAAACTGCTTTACACTCTTGCCAGTTCTTGAAGAGTCGCTTGCTCATGACAATTATAATCGACGATTAATTCTGTTGTCGTCGGCGAAGTCCAATATTAAGTGTAGTGGCTTATTAGACGTGAGGCCATGATACAAACCCAAGGCCAGACATCTAGGCCACTGTCTCTTGGCTGATGTCTAGAAAAAACTTGCCAGTAAAATAAAATTCCTATGAAAAGTTCCTCAAAAAATCTGTTGTTCATAGACGGCTTAAATTGTAGAGCCCACCATTCAAGTATAAAAATTAAAACACCCAACAACAAGTGGTGTGAGAACTGGTGATTTTTGCTTTTCTTAAACTTTTTTTTTTTTTTTTTGTTTGAATTTTATTTCCTTCCTTTTTTTGGACATTTAAAACCAATAAATAAATTTTTCCATTGCTATTATTAATGATTACGTTTTCGAATCATTAATCTGCTTAAAGATTCCCTTTTTTTTTATAAGCTGCCATAAAAACATTTTGATTTGATTTTGAAAAGCCTTCCACTTCACTTCTTCAGTAGGCAATTTTGAATAAATTTTATGGAAATCTAACGCTTCTAATAACACAATGATTGATGGCATTTGAAAGCAAAAAAGCAAGATAGGAGACAAGTTAACCACAAACAAAAGGCCAACACCAGGAGTTATAATATTTTATTATTATTGTGTTGTTGTTGTTGTTGGCCACATAAAAAATTAAGCCTTTTTTAATCTCTCGAAACAAAAAAACAAAAAGGAAAATTTGTAAAATTTTTCAAATTTTGTTATCGAAGAGACATAAAAACATTCGAGTATTGTAAAGAGTTTTTTTGTTTTTGTTTTTATGAGTATGGCTTAATAATATTAAAAACAAGTTGCGAATATTCCTGAAGTCATAAAAATCATGATTTTTGTGATTGGCAACAAGAAGCATAGGAACAAGTATGGATGATGATGGCATTGAGTCATTAAAAACGGATTGGCATTTAAAAAGTTATTTTCTCTTCAAACCAACAAACAGTCTTCAAGAGCATGGCAATTGCACTGTATGTTGAACTTCAATAAGTTGGAAAATGATGAGCAAATCTTAAATCGCAAATCTTAATAACAACATAAATCCCATTGTTGACCTCCTTAGGGCTTAGACGACTTCTTGATGACTTTTTCTTATGCTGTGTAAACAATGGCCATAAACAGCGTTGCCTTCTCGTTGAAATACTTAACATTTGACTTTAAATTTCGTGGGTTACAAAACAAAATCCTCTTAAACATCCTTACACACACACACAACATACACACTCACACATACATACAAACGTTAGGAAATAAAATCAAGCTATTATTGTCTGTTTATAATTGTAATGGTATTGCCATAGCTCTGCTATTGTGTCCCTCTCTTTTCTCTCTCTTGAAACGAATGAAGAAAAAAATTGTTTTTTCAACACAAAAGTTGTATAAAAAAAAAAATATTTTGTAGCCGTAGCAGCATAATAACTCTACTTACTCACTGCCATGGCCATAGCCATTGCCATTGCCATAGCTTTGGCTATAGCTATAGAGCCCAGTCAATAGCTGGCAAATAGCATTACAATGGCCCATATAAAAATACGTACATTTTATAGCCGGGGTAATATAAATTAAAATGTTTCCAGATACTAATCGTACACACATTATGCGGGCATTAAAGACCAAACATATTGCTGCCACACACTCCTTCCCATTCGTATGTGTATGTAGGCGCCTAGGCTTACATTTGGCTTATTATGCTTAAAATGGCAATAAATCTGTGGGGTCATGAAATGAAAAATTAAGAAATTCATTAAAAACTATAGAGGAACTATTAAATTTCCCAAAAAAAAAAAAAAAGTAATTAAGAAAAGGTAAGCTATTGTTGCTTCTAAAGGTGATGAAACTATTAAAATTCATTGTCTTTGAAATGACTTAACAGGGAAGGATTTAGATTATATTACGATGTTAAACAGAGCTCCATAGAATTTTTTTTCAAGTTGTTGTTTTATGTTCTATGTACGCATACATACAGAATTGGTTATTACAAACCTTTAGTCTGGATTACAACCTAGTTTCTCATACCACTTATGTTGTGTGTTAATTTTATACTCGTACATAGTGGCAGGGCCTACCTACAGTTTTAAAGCTGATTTCGAATGACAAAGTAAAAAGTAACCGTTACAGTCAATGGCGATCGTTGTAGGGCCTTGTTGAACAAATTTTTGTTCACAAAAATTGAAGTGGAGGAGGATTTTGGTTTCAACAGGACGGCGCTACGTCCCACACAGCCGAAACTACACTCGATGTTTTGTGACCTGTTTTTGAAGATCGCATTATCAGCCGCAGAGCTGATGTCATTTGTTCACCTTGTAGCTGCGTTTAGACACCGTTGCACTATTATTTGTGTAATGCCGTCAAAGATAAGTGTTACACCGACAAGCTAGAGACAATTTTTTTTTTTTGTAATAAAAACAAACACTCAGGGGATGGCCCCTATTCATGCAGTGAATTGTGCAGGTTTAGGAAAATAGGTTATAGGAAGATGGAAAAAGGGAGTAGTGCTTGTGGACATTCGATTTAAACTTATCAATATCGTAAGTGACGAGAAAACCCTCGTAGGAAGATCATTCCACAAGCGAGCAGGCGGGGCAAAAATTGAATTCTCCCTTTAATGCAATCAACCACAAAAGGATGTGCTCTGCGAGAAGCTCGAGTACCATGTAACAATATGTGATTATCGGGAACTAAGCCCCTTATTGCTCGTGAACACTTCCAATTATAGTAGCGATAGAACAGTGAAACACACGCCACATTGCGACGATGCTCCAACGAATCAATAGAGTTGGATACCCTATTGTCATTAATAAGCACTTCGTCCTCTCCTGTACGCGGTCGAGAAGCTTCAAAATAGACTTTGAAGCACCGACCGGCATACATGAAAGTTGTACTCCATCCTGTAAATAGTAAGAAGGTCGGATGGAATGAAGTATTTCCTGCACCGTTTCAAAAAATCAAGGCACTTGAATGCCTTCTTCGACACTCGAAAAATGTGATCGTTCCAACGAGCATTACAACTAATTCTCATGCCCAGAACATTAAGAGCATCCGCCTCCTCAATATTTACATTACCCATAGATACAGATGAAAGAACACCAGCGCCAGCATCATGCCGGTGTGTCAGAAAACAACATTGGGTCTTGTGCACATTGAAATCGATCCTGTTAGCGCGGCCCCACTCAGAGATTGGTATCAGGTCACCTGAGTGGGTCATTCATGTTAATGCTTTAAAGGATAATATTCGTGAAGACATTGCTGAAATTGCTTGAAGTCGCCGTGGTCTAGTGGGTAGTATGTTGGGTTATTAGATGAAAGGAACCCGGGTTCGAATCCCAGGTCAGACTCAAAAACGAAAAATATTTTTTCCGCGACTTGCTCTCAGCAGATTTCTGGCAAAGACTCTGAGAGTAAAAATAAAAGCAAAAGTATTTTCAAACCAATCTATAGCCATGGGAATTTATGTAAAAACCCAATAACATGAAAGTTTGCTATACAAAGTAGGAAAATGTATTTTTAACCACGATGGTATATAAAAATAAATCAATTCACATGCATGGAAAATATCCAATTTTGAAAATCAATCTAAATTTAAAAACTTAAATGTACATACAGTATGCACGTTACGTTTGTATTGTTTTTGCAATAATATTTCGAAAATTTTTTTTTGTTTTTGCTCACTTAAAAATAAACAAAGAATAATTATTATGGCACACAAGGAGAAAAATACAAGAAAAACCCTTAATTAATATAGAAAAAAAAACAACAAAAAAAGAAAAACGAAGAAAACTATTGAATTTTTCTATTTTTGGCATATTTATACCCACCCACCCACACACAAGCCAGCCAAGACGGCGTTGAAAACGTCAAAAAGATTTCGTACAAAATAGAAAATGTTTGTAATGGATGGACGTAGAGGTAGACAAGTCGAGAGAGGGAGAGATGTTTATGTATGTGCCAGATAGATAGAGAAAAAGAGACATATTAACAAATTAATAGACAGACAGGTGATTTTTTTTTCTTCTTCTTCTCCTCATCTAGTAGTAGTATATGACAAAAGAACACAAATTGCACCTGGTCTTAGGTCTTAATGAAAAGCAATCGTTAGAATAAATAAAAATTAAAAAATCTATGCAAATAAGAAAAAACAAATTCATTCAAAAATAGCAAAAATAGCAAAAAAAAAAGAATACTTAGAAGCATAAGAAATGCATTTTGAAATAATCATTGAAATAATTTTTAATTTCAAACAAAAAAATAAAAAAAAAAAGCGCGAATAAACTGTAACGAATCGATTTATTCAAAAAAATTTGCAAAAAAATCATACGTTTTGGCATTTTTTCACCTTCAACAACACCACTACTACTACGGCTATGGCTGCCACTATGCAAAATATAGTTGCTAGACCGGAAATAACACTATTCTCTTACGTTTTCACAAGTAAAAAAATTTAAAGAAAAAAATATTAAAATAAACAATAAAAGAAAAACAAAATAAGTTTAAAGAAAAATTCTAATTCAACTTTCACTTGATAATAAATGATCTTTAAAAAAAACACAAAAACAACACAAATTCTACGTAGAAACAAATACAATATAACAATATTATATGCTTGTTTTGCCCTTTATTGTACATGTTATACGTACGTATGTATGTCTGTACATATTCTATAAATTATAACAAATCAATTTTAAAGAAAAATGCAATAAATTAAGATCAACAAAAACAACAATACATGAAAAATCAACAAAATCAAAATACAATAAAACGATTTTCTTAAGTAAACAGTGACTATAAAAGCCGCTACTTTGATTGGTTTAAATGAGAGTACGAGGGTGAATAACGCTGTTTCAGTATTATGCGGTAGTATTGGGATTCCCCTAAATCGAACTGTGTGTTGATACAGTAAAACCAGTCTATAGTCTGTGTGTTGATACAGTAAAACCAGTCTATAGTCTAGTCTATAGCCTAGTCTATAGTCTAGTCTATAGCCTAGTCTATAGTCTAGTCTATAGCCTAGTCTATAGTCTAGTCTATAGCCTAGTCTATAGTCTAGTCTATAGCCTAGTCTATAGTCTAGTCTATAGTCTAGTCTATAGTCTAGTCTATAGTCTAGTCTGTAGCCTAGTCTGTAGTCTAGTCTATAGTCTAGTCTGTAGTCTAGTCTGTAGTCTAGTCTATAGTCTAGTCTGTAGTCTAGTCTATAGTCTAGTCTATAGTCTAGTCTGTAGTCTAGTCTAGTCTGTAGTCTAGTCTAGTCTGTAGTCTAGTCTAGTCTGTAGTCTAGTCTAGTCTGTAGTCTAGTCTAGTCTGTAGTCTAGTCTATAGTCTAGTCTGTAGTCTAGTCTATAGTCTAGTCTATAGACTAGGCTATAGTCTAGTCTGTAGTCTAGTCTGTAGTCTAGTCTGTAGTCTAGTCTGTAGTGTAGTCTGTAGTCTAGTCTATAGTCTAGTCTATAGTCTAGTCTGTAGTCTAGTCTATAGTCTAGTCTGTAGTCTAGTCTATAGTCTAGTCTGTAGTCTAGTCTATAGTCTAGTCTATAGTCTAGTCTATAGACTAGGCTATAGTCTAGTCTGTAGTCTAGTCTATAGTCTAGTCTGTAGTCTAGTCTGTAGTGTAGTCTGTAGTCTAGTCTATAGTCTAGTCTATAGTCTAGTCTGTAGTCTAGTCTATAGTCTAGTCTGTAGTCTAGTCTATAGTCTAGTCTGTAGTCTAGTCTGTAGTCTAGTCTGTAGTCTAGTCTGTAGTCTAGTCTGTAGTCTAGTCTGTAGTCTAGTCTGTAGTCTAGTCTGTAGTCTAGTATATAGTGTAGTATATAGTCTAGTCTATAGTCTAGTCTGTAGTCTAGTATATAGTCTAGTCTGTAGTCTAGTATATAGTCTAGTCTGTAGTCTAGTATATAGTCTAGTCTGTAGTCTAGTATATAGTCTAGTCTAGTCTGTAGTCTAGTATATAGTCTAGTCTAGTCCATACTATAGTCTAATCTAGTCCATACTATAGTCTAGTCTAGTCCATACTATAGTCTAGTCTAGTCCATACTATAGTCTAGTCTAGTCCATACTATAGTCTAGTCTACTCCATACTATAGTTCTAGTCTAGCCCATACTATAGTCTAGTCTACTCCATACTATAGTCTAGTCTATAGTATAGTACATGGTCTAGGATATTGTCTAGTTTATAGTCTAGTCTATAGTCTAGGATATAGTCTAGTTTCTAGTCTAGTCTCTAGTCTAGTATATAGTCTAGTCTATAGTCTAGTCTGTAGTCTAGTATGTAGTCTAGTATATGGTCTGGTCTGCAGTCTAGTATATAGTCTAATCCATACTATAGTCTAGTCTAGTCCATACTATAGTCTAGTCTAGCCCATACTATAGTCTAGTCTAGTCCATACTATAGTCTATAGTATGGTTATGGTATAGTTCATACTACAGTATAGTATATGGTCTAGGATATTGTCTAGTCTATAATCTAGGATATTGTCAAGTCTATAGTCTAGTCTATAGTCTAGGATATTGTCAAGTATATAGTCTAGTCTCTAGTCTAGTCTATAGTCTAGTCTGTAGTCCAGTATATAGTCTAGTCCGTAGTCTAGTATATAGTCTAGTCAATACTATAGTCTAATCTATAGTATAGTATATGGTCTAGGATATTTTCTAATCTATAGTCTAGTCTATAGTTTAGGATGTTGTCTATAGGCTAGAAAAAATACTTTTTAAAAAAAGGGGAAAAAAGAGTCAAAAATCTTGAAAAGTGTCAGATTTAGTTCATATTAGTAAGGGGGCACAAAAAGTGGCGAGGTCGCTAAAAATGTGTCAAATTGCGACTTTAGTCGCTCAACGGTAACGCTGAGTAAAACCCCGCTTAACGCTATTTCAGTATTAAGCGGTAGTATTGGGTCAACATTTGCATGAAATAATCTTCAAACATTAAATTATATGGACCGTACTTTAACCAGAAATTTGTCAGAAAACTTCGCTTTATGATTGTGACTCAATCTTGAAGGCTATTGAGGCCATAGTTGGGTGGCCCAACTCCGGATTCCGAATCTGACCTTAGGGCCATTGCGGTCGTCTGGTGCAAATCACGGCTTGTTTGCAAGTGCAAGGAGTCGTTGCGGACTTTTGGACCAGACCGTATCCGTCAATGCTAGATTTCGTGTCATAGCAGAATACTGGGCAATGAGACGGCGGATGACCTCGCTAGGCTCGGTTCGCTTTCAGGGGACAAAACTGCCCGCCAGTCTGCCACCTCTATGGCCTCAATAATGTATAGATCATTGAGAAAGAGCATAGACGTTGGGGGAACGGATCGGACTGTTCTTTCTAGGTATCTATGGCCTGCTGTATACAGTAAGAGAAAAGGTTGGCTGCTGGGCTTGGATAAGGCCAGCTTAAGGTTTATTGCCGATTTTATCACGGGGCATTGCGAGATTAGATTGCTGACAGATCCCAGCCGCACTATTGCAGGGCATGTTGCGATGAGGAGGAGTTGGAGACTATCCAACACCTCCTTTGCAACTGTAGCCTTGGTAGATTCAGATTGAGGACCTTCTTTGGAAGCTTGAATTCAGTGTCGAGATTCATTAGTGGCTTATGCTGGTTAAGAGATGATAAGACTTCATCGATGTAGTCGCACTCTTTCACCCTTTTTGTTTTGTCTGGTCTGTGTAATTCCTCCGCAACCCTCTCCCCCCCCCCCATTTCCTACATCCCCTCCTTTCATCCTATCCCCTTTATTATCCTTCCCTTCTTTAGGACGTTGTGCAATGGGTCAATTTGACCTCCAGGTACTGTACTTTTCTTGATTGATAGGCACACGTCCTCTAACCTAATCTAACCTCGTTTTATGAAAGGTCAAAACATATAGCCAGCTGATGTCTGTAGCTATAGCTTTCTTATGTAGTGCAAAGCGTATTGCGTTGTGGTTGGTTCTGTAGAATGCTTTTTCAAAGTCGAAAAAGAAAAGGTAAAGATTGGAGTTAAACGCAACGCACTGCTCAATGATTAAATGGTTATGACGGTAATTATCTGCAAAACACTTGTTGGCATGGTTCTAATACATACATACATAATTGGCCATTTGCAACTCTTCAGTCAGAATTACGACCTAGCTTCTCACACCACTTATGTTGTGTGCGTTAATTTTATCCATTAGTGGCGGTACCTACAGTTTAAAGTCGACTCCGAATGACAGATTTTTGAGAAGCTTTTCATGACAATTTTTACTGTTAGAGTCTTTGCCAGAAATCTGCTGAGAGGAAGTCGCCGAAGAAATATTTTTCGTTTTGATGTCTGACCTGGGATACGAACCCGGGCCTTTCGTCTAATAAGCCAACATACTAACCACTAGACCACGACGACTTCATGGTTCTAATAACCGGGTTTAAAACGTTGAAAGAATCTGGGGGAATTAGAGGTGCATTGAATTAACGGCAAAAAATTGGCAAATTTCCTGCAAAATGATGCAAATCGTGCAATTGGCAAGTACTTTAAACCATCGCCTTGCTTTAAACTGTGCCTCAATATGCAGTAGCATCCGCAGTTTAATAAATCCACTGTCTTACAGTGACTATCATTACAGTTTTTTAATATTTTATTTCAAATGAATTTCAATTTCAGTAGGAATTGCAATTTTCTATAAAAGAAAATCTGTTTTCAAAACAATTTAAAATCAAAACAAATGTTGTAGGGTAAAAAAAAAAAAAAAAATAGAAAAGAAAGAAAGGAAGAAAGAAAGCAAAAAAAAGGAAAACATTAAAGTGAAATTAAGAAAATGAAGAAGAAAGAATAAATTTGATGAAAATACATCTTTTGTTATTTTCTCGCGCGCCACTTTGACTTGAAGAGGCGTTTTATGGAATTTCGGACGTCAGTCAAATACCGAACTGACGTCATTTATAATATTTTTATAAGAATATTATGATTTTTTTTTTCTTTCTTTCTTGTTGTTGTTGTTATTTTACTTTCTTTTTTTCTTTTTTTTTTTTTTTTAATTCAATAATATTTTCAGGAATATTTTGTATTTTATATTTTTGGAGAACAAAGTATATGAAAACAAAAAAAAAATAAGAAATAATTTTAATCTGTTTTTTTTTTATAGATTAAATCTAATAATAAAGTAATTAAAAAGTTATATTTTTATATTAAAATACCAAAGGAAATACAAAAAAAAATTCAAACATTTCTAGAATACATATAATCATGGCGTTAAATTGAAAAATATGGAAGAAAATATATTGAAGAGAAAATATTTCGTCAATTATTTCAATAAATTTATTTCATTTCATATAAAATTATCGGTATTTCGCATAAGATTTTTATGACTTTTAAAAATAGATTGTCATTCAAAAGATTTTGATAATGTTTTAGGGTGGGCTTTACATTTCTTTTTTTTTTTTGCACACTCTTATTCGTTCTTTCTTTTCGAATAATTTGCTTTAGTTTTTGTTTGCAAAATGGTTAAAATTATTTTATAACTTTTCATATCTACACACGTATCGAAAAAGAAAACGTTCATATTTATAATTAATAAATAAATAAATGCAATTAAAAATTGTCTGCACGTAATAAATAAATTAATTGTCTATACGAAAATCGTACTCTTGCACCCGTCACTCTTTGTTGGTGAGTTCGACAAACTTCGAAATAGTAGCCTTTAAAACAGAAACCCTTATTGACCCATTTAGTAACAAACACTATTGCCTTTCATGCACAAGCTATGCGTGATGATGCAAACTATCTTAACAACTACTGACTCCATTACTCTGCCTTTGAAATCCTACAAATCTGTAGCCCCAAGTGATGTATACATAATTGGTCATTACAACCCTTCTGTCAGGATTATGACCTAGCTTCTCACATATATGTAGCTCTCACATAGAATTGAATTTTAAACCAATATAGAAAGAGAAGGAAGTCGCCGTAATCTAGTAAATAGTTTATTGGCTTATCAGACGTAAGATCACGGTTCAAACCCCAGGTCAGACATCAAAACGAAAATATGAAAAAAATATTTCTTCAGCGATTTCCTCTCAGCAGATTTCTGGCAAAAACTATGAAAGTAAATAAAATTGCTATGAAAAGTTTCTCAAAAATCTATTGTTCGGATTCGACTTTAAACTATAGGTCCCGCCACTCATGTATAAAATTAACACACAACACGCATGAAGTCGCCGTGGTCTAGTAGGTAGTGTGTTGGCATATTAGACGAAAGGCCCGAGTTCGAATGCCGGGTCAGACATCAGGACGAGAATATGAAAATACTTTTTTGGCGACTTCTTCCCAGCAGATTTCTGGCAAAAACTCTCGAGAGTAAAAATTGCCATGAATTGCTTCTCAAAATGCCGAAATGCTTCTCGTTCGGAGTCGACTTTAAACTCAT
Organism: Sarcophaga peregrina; assembly: GCA_014635995.1. Taxonomy (NCBI): domain Eukaryota; kingdom Metazoa; phylum Arthropoda; class Insecta; order Diptera; family Sarcophagidae; genus Sarcophaga; species Sarcophaga peregrina. The sequence goes on from CM025791.1 coordinate 62,923,406, forward strand.
GTATAAAATCAACGCACACAACATAAGTGTGTGTGAGAAGATAGGACGTTGTACAATGTGTCAATTCGACCACCGGGTACTGTACTTGTCAGAATTGACAAAATACACGTCCTCTAACCTAACCTAACCTTCCTCTCAGTAGATTTCTGGCAAAAACTCTGAAAGTAAATAAAATTGGCGTGAAAAGTTTCTCAAAAATCTAGCTAGACCATAATCCTGACTGAAAGGTTGTAATGGCCAAGAGAATAATTTTCCAAATAAAGGATTGCAAAACAGTTTTCGTTACTTGGATTTGAGATATATGCCATGAAGCTAATTGTTCTCTTAAAAGGAGCAAAAAGAAAGCTCTGAATGGTTATAAATGGGGTTAAATTGGATAAAAAGTTGACTTGTTGGAGAAATGAACCTAGTGCACTGGATAGCCATGGTATCAAGGATTCAAAAACAGTATTCCTTACAGTCGGACGTTGCTTGGGACCGAAAACTAATAAAGGCGACGTAGCTAATATCTTTCTCACCAACAAAAATCCAAAAAAAATTCAAATCATCGGACCAAAAAAGTGCAAGTCATTAGCCGAAAATGTGTATTTTATCGAAGCCTGTCAGTCACCGTATCATTCGCATAAATTATGCTTTTAAACTGGCTAGAGATTTGCTCTACCAAATCTAATAGCATCATAGCCTAATAAATACTTTGGACCTATGTGTTGGCATTTAAACTTTATCAATAAGTTTAACGCCACACCATTTGCATACTTTATTTCTGATGTACATACCAGAGATACAGGGAATGAACGGTTACGTTAATCTTCCGTTCATGTCTCCCATTTTTTTTTTTTTTTACTTCTACAATGGCCTGGTGCTTGATTTAAATTGTTCTTTCTGCTATCCGAGCTTGACAGCCGAGTTTTCGCAAGATATTTGTGGATGAGATATTGGAGATGATAGTTCATCATCTTTGCGACTGTCCGCCTCTAAATAGAAGACGGTGAAACAACCTGTAGAGGAGTAATTTTAGGGTTAATCTGTCTGTCGGAAGAAGATACACAAACTTTCCTAAGGTTTGTTACAGTTTTACCCAAGCTTTTATTTTCTTATATTATTTGCCGCGCCCACTTTTCGTCTTCCTGTTTTTAGAAGCAAATGAAAGCTAAGACCGTGAACTTTTATTTTTTTTATATTATTTGCCACGCCTACTCTTCGTCTTCTTGTTGTTTTAGGAGCAAATGAACGCTAAAAACGGGGACTTTTATTTTCTTATACTATTTGCCACGCCCACTGTTCGTCTTTTTATTGTTTAGTAGCAAATTAACGATAAGAACGGGAAGTTTTATTCTCTTATATTATTTACCACGCCTACTCTTCGCCTTCTTGTTGTTTAGTAGCAAATGAACGCTAAGAACGGGGACTTTAATTTTCTTACATTATTTGCCACGTCCACTGTACGTCGTCTTGTTGTTTAGTAGCAAATGAACGCTAAGAACGGGGACTTTAATTTTCTTATATTATTTGCCAC
>CM025791.1:62925421-62949428 GCA_014635995.1 Sarcophaga peregrina
TATAAAAATATTATAAATGACGTCAGTTCGGTATTTGACTGACGTCCGAAATTCCATAAAACGCCTCTTCAAGTCAAAGTGGCGCGCGAGAAAATAACAAAAGATGTATTTTCATCAAATTTATTCTTTCTTTTCATTTTCTTAATTTCACTTTAATGTTTTCCTTTTTTGCTTTCTTTCTTCCTTTCTTTCTTTCCTATTTTTTTTTACCCTACAACATTTGTTTTGATTTCAATTGTTTTGAAAATAGATTTTCTTTTGTAGAAAATTGCAATTCCTACTGAATTTGAAATCCATTTGAAATAAAATATTAAAAAACTGTAATAATAGCCACTGTAAGATGGTGGTTCTATTAAACTGCGGATGCTACTGCATATTGAGCCCCAGTTTAAAGCAAGACGATGGTTTAAAGTACTTGCCAATTGCACGATTTGCATCATCTTGCAGGAAATATGCCTGCCGTTGACGAAGGGGAAAGATGAAAACAGAATTTCACAATTCAATGAACCTCTAATTCCCACAGATTTTTTCAAAGTTTTAAACCCGGCGATCAGAACCGTGGCACCAATTACATACATAATTGGTCATTAGAATCCTTCAGTCAGGATTATTAACCTAGTTTCTCACACTACTTATGTTGTGTGTGTTAATTTTATACATAAGTGGCGGGACCTACAGTTTAAAGTCAACTCCGAACGACAGATTTTTGAGAAACTTTACATAGCAATTTTATTTTACTCTCAGAGTTTTGCCAGAAATCTGCTGAGAAGAAATCGCCGAAAAAATACGCCTGGGACTCGAACCCTGGTTTTACGTCTAATAAGCCCAGCATACTACATACTAGACCACGGCGACCTCAGTGTTAGCTCTACAATTTTTCAAAAATGGCGAAAAAAAATGGCAATTTTTCTTCTCGAAAACCCACATTCGTTATCAGCAAGCAAAATGCCTGGAGCCATCTTATTTACAAAACCATGCCGGGCTGTGTAATTGGTCATTACAACACTTTAGTCAAAATTATAACATAGCTTTTCACACCACTCTGTGTGTTCATTTTATACACGATTGGCGAGACTAGCAATTTAAAGCTGACTCCGAACGACAGGGTTTTGAGCAACTTTTTCAAGCTAAACTATATACTAGACTACAGACTAGACTACAAACTAGACTACAGACTAGACTACAGACTAGACTATAGACTAGACTATAGACTAGACTCTAGACTAGACTATAGACTAGACTATAGACTAGACTATAGACTAGACTAGACTACAGACTAAACTATAGACTAGACTATAAACTAGACTACAGACTAGACTACAGACTAGACTACAGACTAGACTACAGACTAGACTACAGACTAGACTACAGACTAGACTATAGACTAGACTAGAGACTAGACTATAGACTATACTAGAGACTAGACTACAGACTAGACTATAGACTAGACTACAGACTAGACTATATACTAGACTACAGACTAAACTATATACTAGACTACAGACTAGACTACAAACTAGACTACAGACTAGACTATAGACTAGACTACAGACTAGACTATATACTAGACTACAGACTAGACTATATACTAGACTACAGACTAAACTATATACTAGACTACAAACTAGAGGTCCCGCCACTTCTGTATAAAATTAACACGCAAAACATAAGTGGTGTGAGAAACTGCGGGCTTCTGGGGACGATTGCTGTAGACTGTCTAAGGGTGAAGGTATAGCACGGCTATTTTATAGTCAACCAGTAGCAACTCGTTTCCTTACCGTTCGCCATCTTTCCTCTTTCCACCTTTCCTAAACCCGTACAATGCACTGCATGAGTAGGGGGTCATCCCCTGAGTTGCAGGTTAATAAATAAAACAAAAAAAAAAAATTTGAAGGCCAACATCCATGATGCCCGTGCCTATGCTCGTGATTTCTTCTCTTTCTCTTCATGTTTCTCAAAAATCTGTCATTCGGAGTCGACTTTAACTATAGGTCCCGCCACTTCTGTATAAAAGGAATACACACAACATACTGCGGTCTTCTTGGGAACGATTGCTGTAGCTGTCTAATGGTGAAGATATAACACTGGGCAACTGCTTAATAGTCACCAGCAGTAACTCGTTTCCTTTCCGTTCGCATCTTCCCTTTTTCCACCTTTCCTAAACCAGCACAATGCTTTGCATGAGTAGGGGCCATCCCCTCAGTGCTGGTTTTATACAAAAAAAAAAAAAAAATACTGTTAAGATGCACCGATCCGTTTCGAAGTTGTAGGGAAAAATCTACTTAGAATACCTATATAGTCGTATGTCGGGTGAAAACTTTGTGAGCTCATAACTCAAAACACACTTTTTCGTCTTAGAATGTTATAGAACAGAGGTGGCGATATATAAAAACGAATGTTTGTTTGTATGTACCTTATAGAATCGTAAACTATGCATTTTATCATGTTGTGATCTTTAGTAAAGTTGTTGCGCATTAGCCGGGGAAGTTTTCTAAGTTGGTATGACCAATATCAGACAGATGGCGCCACTGGAAGTGACTAGAAGTGAATTTAACCGTAAACTGTGTATTTGATTATGTTATGATCTTTAGCAAAGTTGTTGCGCATTAGCGGGGGGAAGTTTTCTAAGTTGATATGACCAATTTCAGACAGGTGGCGCCACTGAAAATTACTAAAAATCAATTAAATCGTAAACTGTGTGTTTGATCATGTTATGATCCTTAACAAATTTGTTGCGCATTAGCGGGGGAAGTTTTCTAAGTTTGTATGACCAATTTCCGTCAGGTGGCGCCACTGGAAATTACTAAAAATGAATTAAATCGTAAACTATGCGTTTGATTATATCATGATTTTTAACAAAGTTGTTGCGCATGAGCCCGGGAAGGTTTCTAAGTTAGTATAAACGATTTCCGACAGGTGGCGCCACTGAAAATTACTAAAAATTAATTAAATCGTAAACTGTACGTTTGATCATTTAATGCTCTTTAGCAAAGTTGTTACGCATGAGGGGGGGAAAGTTTCTAAGTTGGTATGACCAATTTAAGACAGGTGGCGCCACTGCAAGTGACTAGAAATGAATTTAATCGTAAACTGTGTATTTGATCGTGTTATGATCCTTAACAAAGTTGTTGCACATTAGCGGGGGAAGGTTTCTGAATTGGTATAACCGATTTCCGACAGGTGGAGCCACTGAAAATTACTAAAAATTAATTAAATCGTAAACTGTGTATTTGATCATGTTATGATCCTTAACAAAGTTGTTGTGTATTAGCGGGGGAAGTTTTCTAAGTTTGCATGACCGATTTTTCCGACAGGTGGAGCCATTGAAAATTACTAAAATTAATTAATATTCATCTTAAGGGATTGGTATTATTAAAATGGGTCTTTCACTATTCCTTTCAGAATCCTCTAAAGCCTCTTTTCACCAAATAATATTACGGTATCCGGTAGCCACATTTTTATCACAATATATTCTATACTTATTCCTCTTTATTTGTTTATTTATCACATTTTTTTTTTTTAATTTTAAAAGAAATATATTTTCAATATTTGGCAACCTGTATCGTTCGTTTTTGTTCTCGGTCTACACCAAAAATTATTATTTATTTTTGCAATTCCTTTGCCTCTGCGACCATTAACGCGCATTTCATTTCTTCCTTTGACGTAAGTGTACTGTTTGAAGCAAAAAAAAAAAAAAAAACAAAAAGAAAACAAAAAATAACAAAAACAAAAACAACAAAATTAAATTCAGCATGAAAATAAAGGTGAAAAACATCCAACATCGAATCTGGCTAATTGTGAAGGTCGTTTAGCGTATTATGCACTCGTTCTGCCTTATTTAATGCATTCCCAATATGGATTTTTTGTTTCAGTAATTCAATTTATTTTGTAAAAGTTGTTTGGTTTTAGATTTTAAGTTTTATTGTTTCATTAATGCACGTACAAAGTTCCATGCCAACGCCTTAGAACCTATTTGAAAAGTCGCCAGAGACATGGAGGTTTAGAACTTAACTCCTATCGCTATAAAAGCTAGTTTTTTAAATCTACAAATAGTTAGGGAAGTGACTTGTATGGCTTTCGTTTTCTTGACATTTATCTCAAGTGTAATATTGCGCGCTAGTCTTTCCAAGTCTTTTAACCTTGTTAGCATGTCGCAGACTTTGTGCGAGAGTGTCTGCTCTCGTTCGCATAATCCAAATTCTTGAGTTGGTGTCAGAGGGTCCATAGTATTCCCGTTTTCTCTAAACAGGCTTGACTTATGATATCAGCCTGCATGGTTGTGAATTTGTGTGATATAATTGACTTATACAGTAAGACCCCGCTTAATGCTGCTCCGCTTAATTCTGCTCCACTAACTGCAGTTTCAGTATTACACTGTATTATTGGGATTCCCCTAAATCGAACACTGTATTGATAGTTGTTGTATATGTATGTGTGCAAAATGAAACGGCCATGCACCTACCAAAAGTGGTGCACTATTTAGCGACGGTGTATTCTATGTAACTTTCTCAATGCTCTTTTGTTAGTCAGTCCAGTATAATGATTCCAGCTGTATTTTCCCAAGACTAGACTCTGATAGGACATAGACGTTAGACTCTAGACGGACTATATAGACTAGACTCTAGACTAGACTTAGACTAGACTATAGACTAGACTATAGACTAGACTACTAGACTAGACTATAGACTAGACTATAGACTAGACTACAGACTAACTATAGACTAGACTACAGACTAGACTATAGACTAGACTACAGACTAGACTATATACTGGACTACAGACTAGACTATATACTAGACTACAGACTAAACTATATACTAGACTACAAACTAGACTACAGACTAGACTACAAACTAGACTACAAACTAGACTACAGACTAGACTACAGACTAGACTACAGACTAGACTACAGACTAGACTACAGACTAGACTCTAGACTAGACTCTAGACTAGACTCTAGACTAGACTCTAGACTAGACTCTAGACTAGACTCTAGACTAGATTCTAGACTAGACTATAGACTAGACTCTAGACTAGACTATAGACTAGACTACAGACTAGACTACAGACTAGACTACAGACTAGACTACAGACTAGGACTATAGACTAGACTACAGACTAGACTACTAGACTAGACTATAGACTAGACTACAGACTAGACTACAGACTAGACTACAGACTAGACTACAGACTAGACTACAGACTAGGCTATAGACTAGACTATAGACTAGGCTATAGACTAGACTATAGACTGGTTTTACTGTATCAACACACAGTTCGATTTAGGGGAGTCCCATACTACCGCATAATACTGAAACAGCGTTAAGTGGGGTCTTACGGATATTAAAAATAATTTCATTTTTCTTTATTTCTTTAACACTTATTTATTCACCCTCGTATTCTCATTTAAACCAATCAAAGTAGCGACTTTTATAGTCACTGTTTACTTAAGAAAATCGTTTTATTGTATTTTGATTTTGTTGTTTTTTCATGTATTGTTGTTTTTGTTGATCTTAATTTATTGCATTTTTCTTTAAAATTGATTTGTTATAATTTATAGAATATGTACGTATACGTACGTATAACATGTACAATAGAGGGCAAAACATATAATAAAAAAATATTTGTGTTGTTTTTGTGTGTTTTTTTTTTTTTAAAGATCATTTATTATCAAGTGAAAGTTGAATTAGAATTTTTCTTTAAACTTATTTTGTTTTTCTTTTATTGTTTATTTTAATATTTTTTTTCTTATTAATTTAATTTTTTTTTACTTGTGAAAACGTAAGAAAATAGTGTTATTTCCGGTCTAGCAACTATATTTTGCATAGTAGCAGCCATAGCCGTAGTAGTAGTGGTGTTGTTGAAGGTGAAAAAAATGCCAAAACGTATGATTTTTTGAAAATTTTTTGAATAAATCGATTCGTTACAGTTTATTCGCGCTTTTTTTATATATTTTTTTTTGTTTGAAATTAAAAATTATTTTAATGATTATTTCAAAATGCATTTCTTATGCTTATAAGTATTCTTTTTTTGCTATTTTTGAATGAATTTGTTTTATTTATTTGCATAGATTTTTTAATTTTTATTTATTCTAACGATTGCTTTTCATTAAGACCTAAGACCAGGTGCAATTTGTGTTCTTTTGTCATATACTACTACTAGATGAGAAGAAGAAAAAAAATCACCTGTCTGTCTATTAATTTGTTAATATGTCTCTTTTTCTCTATCTATCTGGCACATACATAAACATCTCTCCCTCTCTCGACTTGTCTACCTCGACGTCCATCCATTACAAACATTTTCTATTTTGTATGAAATCTTTTTGACGTTTTCAACGCCGTCTTGGCTGGCTTGTGTGTGGGTGGGTGGGTATAAATATGCCAAAAATAGAAAAATTCAATAGTTTTCTTCGTTATTCTTTTTTTAGTTTTTTTTTTCTATATTAATTAAGGGTTTTTCTTGTATTTTTCTCCTTGTGTGCCATAATAATTATTCTTTGTTTATTTTTAAGTGAGCAAAAACAAAAACAAAAAAAATTTTCGAAATATTGCAAAAACAATACAAACGTAACGTGCATACTGTATGTACATTTAAGTTTTTAAATTTAGATTGATTTTCAAAATTGGACATTTTCCATGCATGTGAATTGATTTATTTTTATATACCATCGTGGTTAAAAATACATTCTGCTACTTTGTATAGCAAACTTTCATGTTATTGGGTTTTTACATAAATTCCCATGGCTATGGATTGGTTTGAAAATACTTTTGCTTTTATTTATTATTTACTAGCAGATTGTACCCGACGTTGGGCGGTTTGTTAAAATAACAATAAATAAATATCTGGTTTCGAAAACGGTTTCTTAAAAAATACAATTTTTTAAATTATTCGGAAACCGGTTTATCAAACAACCCAGTCCTAAATATAAGTGCATGCAATTTGCCCGTTTTCCGCCCTTTTCCCCTTTTTGGACCCTTTTTGGTCCAGTAGCTATTTGGGAAACTTAACCAAGCTAAATCGTAAAAAAATACGTTTTGAAACAGATAAAATACATCATTTATGCACTAATTTTTGCCCATATTTTTCCCTTTTGGATCAAAATTTTGAAAAGATTTATTGTCTATAACTTGCACCGATAAAAAGTCGATCAATAATATCAGAGGTTGCTACTGAAAGTAATATAAAAAAAGTTTTCTTTTGACTATTGAAAACGTTTTCATTTTAATCAGATTTACTTGACCGCCAAATTGGAATTGGATTCATCATTTTGAATTTTTAAAATCTGAATGAAGATCTATAATCAGCGCTCCCAAAAACCCCAGAGTAACAACTTTCAAGTAAATCTGATTAATTTTTAAAGACCTCCGTAATGTGTTTCTTTTTCTCTTGCACCACTTGAAAGGGGTAGGGTTTACCCCCTACTTTAAAGGTGCACGCAATCAATTTGGCTTTGGGCTCATTTTAAAGAGCAAGGAACAATTGTCAATTTCTGACAATAGCGATGGTTCTAGCATGTCAGTGTTTACATAATTGGTCATTATAACCCTTCAGTCGGGCTTATTGACATAGTTTCTCACACTAATTATGTTGTGTGTGTTAATTTTATACATAAGTGGCGGGACCTACAGTTTAAAGTCAACTCCGAACGACAGACTATAGACTAGACTACAGACTAGACTATATACTGGACTACAGACTAGACTATATACTAGACTACAGACTAAACTATATACTAGACTACAAACTAGACTACAGACTAGACTACAAACTAGACTACAAACTAGACTACAGACTAGACTACAGACTAGACTACAGACTAGACTACAGACTAGACTACAGACTAGACTCTAGACTAGACTCTAGACTAGACTATAGACTAGACTCTAGACTAGACTCTAGACTAGACTCTAGACTAGACTATAGACTAGACTATAGACTAGACTATAGACTAGACTATAGACTAGACTACAGACTAGACTACAGACTAGACTACAGACTAGACTACAGACTAGACTATAGACTAGACTACAGACTAGACTACTAGACTAGACTATAGACTAGACTACAGACTAGACTACAGACTAGACTACAAACTAGACTACAGACTAGACTACAGACTAGGCTATAGACTAGACTATAGACTAGGCTATAGACTAGACTATAGACTGGTTTTACTGTATCAACACACAGTTCGATTTAGGGGAGTCCCATACTACCGCATAATACTGAAACAGCGTTAAGTGGGGTCTTACGGATATTAAAAATAATTTCATTTTTCTTTATTTCTTTAAACACTTATTTATTCACCCTCGTACTCTCATTTAAACTAATCAAAGTAGCGGCTTTTATAGTCACTGTTTACTTAAGAAAATCGTTTTATTGTATTTTGATTTTGTTGTTTTTTCATGTATTGTTGTTTTTGTTGATCTTAATTTATTGCATTTTTCTTTAAAATTGATTTGTTATAATTTATAGAATATGTACGTATACGTACGTATAACATGTACAATAGAGGGCAAAACATATAATAAAAAAATATTTGTGTTGTTTTTGTGTGTTTTTTTTTTTTTAAAGATCATTTATTATCAAGTGAAAGTTGAATTAGAATTTTTCTTTAAACTTATTTTGTTTTTCTTTTATTGTTTATTTTAATATTTTGTTTTTCTTTAATTTAATTTTTTTTTACTTGTGAAAACGTAAGAGAATAGTGTTATTTCCGGTCTAGCAACTATATTTTGCATAGTGGCAGCCATAGCCGTAGCAGTAGTGGTGTGGTTGAAGGTGAAAAAAATGCCAAAACGTATGATTTTTTGAAATTTTTTTTGAATAAATCGATTCGTTACAGTTTATTCGCGCTTTTTTTTTTTTTTTTTTTTTTTAAATTAAAAATTATTTCAATGATTATTTCAAAATGCATTTCTTATGCTTATAAGTATTCTTTTTTTGCTATTTTTGAATGAATTTGTTTTATTTATTTGCATAGATTTTTTAATTTTTATTTATTCTAACGATTGCTTTTCATTAAGACCTAAGACCAGGTGCAATTTGTGTTCTTTTGTCATATACTACTACTAGATGAGGAGAAGAAGAAGAAGAAAAAAAAATCACCTGTCTGTCTATTAATTTGTTAATATGTCTCTTTTTCTCTATCTATCTGGCACATACATAAACATCTCTCCCTCTCTCGACTTGTCTACCTCGACGTCCATCCATTACAAAGATTTTCTATTTTGTATGAATTCTTTTTGACGTTTTCAACGCCGTCTTGGCTGGCTTGTGTGTGGGTGGGTGGGTATAAATATGCCAAAAATAGAAAAATTCAATAGTTTTCTTCGTTTTTTCCTTTTTTCGTTTTTTTTCTATATTAATTAAGGGTTTTTCTTGTATTTTTCTCCTTGTGTGCCATAATAATTATTCTTTGTTTATTTTTAAGTGAGCAAAAACAAAAACAAAAAAAATTTTCGAAATATTGCAAAAACAATACAAACGTAACGTGCATACTGTATGTACATTTAAGTTTTTAAATTTAGATTGATTTTCAAAATTGGATATTTTCCATGCATGTGAATTGATTTATTTTTATATACCATCGTGGTTAAAAATACATTTTCCTACTTTGTATAGCAAACTTTCATGTTATTGGGTTTTTACATAAATTCCCATGGCTATAGATTGGTTTGAAAATACTTTTGCTTTTATTTATTACTAGCAGATCGTACCCGACGTTGCGCGGTTTATTAAAATATCAATAAATAAATATCCGGTTTCGAAACCGGTTTCTTAAAAAATACAATTTTTTAAATTATTCGGAAACCGGTTTATCAAACAACCCAGTCCTAAATATAAGTGCATGCAATTTGCCCGTTTTCCGCCCCTTTCCCCCTTTTTGGACCCTTTTTGGTCCGACTTTATAAACGGCACAGCTCCAGTTGCTATTTGGGAAACTTAACCAAGCTAAATCGTAAAAAAATACGTTTTGAAACAGATACTAGACTAGAGACTAGACTAGAGATAGACTAGAGACTAGACTAGAGACTAGACTAGAGACTAGACTAGAGACTAGACTAAAGACTAGACTAGAGACTAGACTAGAGACTAGACTAGAGACTAGACTAGAGACTAGACTAGAGACTAGACTAGAGACTAGACTAGAGACTAGACTAGAGACTAGACTAGAGACTAGACTAAAGACTAGACTAGAGAGAGACTAGACTAGAGAGTAGACTAGAGACTAGACTAGAGACTAGACTAGAGACTATACTAGAGATTAGACTAGAGACTAGACTAGAGACTAGACTAGAGACTAGACTAGAGAGACTAGACTAAAGACTAGACTAGAGGACTAGACTAGAGACTAGACTAAAGACTAGACTAGAGACTAGACTAGAGACTAGACTAGAGACTAGACTAGAGACTAGACTAGAGACTAGACTAGAGACTAGACTAGAGATAAGACTAGAGACTAGAATTGAGACTAGACTATAGACATTGTCTTTTCGTTTAAAAATGTTTCCCTTTTTTAATGCCAAAATACATTTTTTGTGGGACCTTTTTTCAAAAATCCCTTTTTTGTGCAACTTCTTAAAAATTTCTTGCGCTAACCCTGCTGGGGGCACATAAATTAAAAAAACACTAAAAGCGTAATTACCCTTTGGTCCCGGTTAGCCAAACGTCCACGGAACGTACGTTAGTTTTCCTTAAAACAAATATTTTTTCTACAAAAGTACCATTTGATGCAAAAAAGTACTATTTCAATTAAAGTTTAGCAGCATTTTAAAATTTCAACACTGTTTCAAAGTCAACTAAAGTTGTGGGTGGTGTGTGAAGCTAGGTTGTAATCCTGACTAAAGGAGGGTTGTAATGTATGTTTATTTAAATAAAATTTCTTATAATTGACGACAACAATGTTGCTTTTTTTAATCACATAATATGAGTATTTTTTTTTTTTATTAAAAACATTGTAAACCGATACTTTATTTCAAATAATTTTCTATTCTATTATGGATACATTTCATGAAATTGTTTTGTTCTTACTTTTGTTTTTATTCCTTTTAAATTGAGCAACAAAATGTTTATGACCAAATTATTACGTTTTGGTTCATAAATACAGAGTCAGTCGTTGTCATCGTCGTCCAATATGAAATTTAACACTTCCTGCTCTACAGTTGGACAGAGAAATAAAAATACATTTTCAAGTGGAGCAAATTATTCTTTTTCAACATTTCAGACAGCGTTGGATAGTGGCAAATACTTGAGTTTTTAATACCAGCGGCGGCTTAAACCAGCTTATTTAACAAATTGCACGCTGCAATGCTTGTAGAGCTTTAACTTCCCGTAATACTTCCCAGCTCTGGATGCAAATTATTAATTGAAAACTCAAACAATGAATGTGGATGTCTTTCATGTTCTAAGAATTCTTGAAATATAAACAATTTGGAATTTCAACCAAAAATTTTATATTTTTCTAATTGATTGAACGGATTTTTATTTATTTTTTCTCACATCAAATGGGAATTCTTAAAGTGTTTAGAATTTATTACGCAAATATTTCCTTCGAAACAAATATTAATTTATGTGCCCCCCCAGTATTTTTGTGGAAACTTTTAATCGTTTTTGGATTATGATTTTAACTCCATTTTCGTGAATGGGAAGTATACCCATCATCAATTTCTATAATTACTTCAAGACGTAGTGTCTCAGGGAAATTAATTAAAAAAAATTTAATTAAATGAGGAAACCATCAATCCCATACGAAAGTACAATTAAATTCTCTAAAATTTCACTGAAATATTAATACAAACTAATATAGGGTGGGTGATTTAAAAGTTTAAATTTAAAAATGTAATTAAACAAAAACGGTTTGAAATTTTGTCAAATAAATTTTGTTTTTTATTTTTGTGAAGTCCAATTGTTCCGTTTAGAAATGGAATATTACAGTAGGAACACGCATAACGCGGGGCATACATTCCAGTAAAGCCTGCGTCTGGTCTTTGAGGTTTTCTGCCCTTCCTAGTTTCAAAGATCCAAACATTACTATCCAGAGTGTCTTCCTGCACTGCCATAGTCTGATTCGAAGCAGTTGCTGGTATCCTTGTCGAGTCGCTACAACCCAGTCGGGTTGTTCTGATCTTCTTTGTTGGTGTTCCCCTTGGTTTTTCCAATTCTTACCTCTGCCTCTTGGAACCATTAGGTGTCTTTGCTATTTTACGATCATCTGTGTACTTCTATTCTAACCCTTTTCTCCTGTTCAGCAATTTTATCTTGCTTGCCGGCTTGCTGGTATAGTGACGTTATAGAAGCCACTAAATCGCGCATCGCCTGGTGTAGGGATCTACTTCCTCCACCCATCATCTATACAAGCTCCGAAATTCTATCCCCTAGTTTGGTGAAATCATCCACCTCCTTTTCAGAAACTTTTTTCCTCTTCAACTTCGATGGTGACGACCGAGATCTCTCGCCGTTCTGCTTCAGTGGTGCTGAGTGGAGGAACCACGAATCTGTTCCGTTTAGAAATGGAATATTACAGTAAGACCCCGCATAACGCGTGGCATACGTTGCAATAGTTTTCTGCGCTTCCTAGTTTTCAAGATTCAAAACATTACTATCCTGACTGTCTTCCTCTGCCGCTGCAAGCGCTGCCATAGTCTGATTTGAAGCAGTTGTTGGGCCCCTTGTCGAATCGCTACAGCCAGCCTCAGCGGCTGGTTTAACTTATCCACGAGGTTGGATTGTTCTGGTCTTCTTCATTGGTGTTCTCCTTGGTTTTTCCAATTCTTACCTCTAACTCTTGGAACCACTAGGTGTCTTTGCTGTTGTAGGATCATCTGTGTACTACTATCATTAGTTCTGGCCCTTTAATCATGTTCCGCAATTTTATCCTGCTTGCCGGCTTGCTGGTATAGTGACGATATAGAAGCCACTAAATCGCGCATCGCCTGGTGTATGGACCTACTTCCTCCGCCGATCATCTCTACGTGCTCCGAAATTCTATCGCCTAGTTTGGTGAAATCGTCCACCTCCTGTTCAGAAACTTTGTTCCTTTTCAACTCTGGAGGTGACGAGCGAGATCTCTCGCCGTTCTGCTTCAGCGGGAGTAACCTCGAAGCTATCCTGCTGATTCTTCTTTGCACCTTCGATGCCTGCTGGAAAAGTAGCGCCTGAAGAATTATGTAAAGTGTTAGTTAAGTTGTATTCCCTATTGTTGTTTGTGTATTTCGTTCACATTACTTGTTGTTGCGTTCCCTTAGTTGCCTAATTCGTTTTCATTCATACTGTTGTTGTTGACTTACTTGTAAACAAGTTCGTTGTAATTGTTTGTGTAGCTTTTCTTTATGGTTTTAATGTTAAACTATGGTACACCGTTTCCATTTTCGTAGCTGTATTGAATAAGTGTTCCATTCCGTAAGTTTTGAATGACATTTTTTGTTGTTACGATGAATTTGTCTGTTTGTATATTTGTTTCACGTTCTTTTTTTCGTTTGTTTATGCGGTTAAAATACCAAACGAACGAACGAACGAACTTATTGTGGTCGTGTGTGTATTTAATGAAACGTAACGAAATTGTGGATGATGACAAGTGACCTGGACACACACACACATACATTCATAATAGCCATAATCAATGGAAGGAATAAAAAAATAAAACAAATCAAACTGTTCTTGAAACATGTGTAAAAAGAAATTCACTTGAGGCATTTAACACAATAAAAATAAAAAAAAATCCGAAACGAATAAAATCACAACTACAACTACAACTCCAACTCCCTTTCTTCGAACTTTACTGTCATCGCACGAAGTATGGTTGAAGTATTGAACGATGAACACCCCTTCGTACACGTAAATGAAATAAGGAAGTAGAACATAAAGTCTCGGGTTTTTTACTTAAAATTCAAAGATGAGTTAAACATATATAGATAGAGAGAGAGAGAAAGAGTGAGAGGAGGAGGAGACATACTCAATAAGTTGATTATGATTTTGATACTGATTACCACTGACCAGTGATCAAAAAAAGAAAAAAAGAATCAAAGTCGGAATCCTAAGGAATACAAATTGGCAAACAGGACATAATGTTGCAACATTTCCAACAATTTCTGTCTATCGATAATGGCCATATTGATGACAATGATGATGATGATGATGATGATGATGATGACGATGACTGTGGAGATGACAATGGCTACGGAGATGACAATGATGCTGTAACAATGATGAGTGTCTGAATACTTATGCTCAAAGGTACTAAAATGTATCTTTTCCTCTTCTTCTTCTTCTTTTTTTATTGTTCTTCGTTTTTTAGGTTAAAACTCATCCTTTTCCTTCGTTTTTTTTATGCCCTTCTCATTCTCCTTCCCTTTGGCAACATTATTTCCCTTATTATAGACATCTTTATCGTTTTATGTACGTTTCTTCTCTGTCATTGTCACTGTCTTTTATAAAGGTGGTGCTTGGGGGGATTGGACGGGTGTGGAATGAAGTGGAGGGTTTGATTATGAAGTGTTAAAAAGTTCGTGCCAGTAACTGGGTTTCGTTTAATTTAATCACAAATAAATACTTTTTATGAGTCGCTGAGAGCTACTTTGTCAATTACTTGTAAAATGTTTTTCTATTCTTTTGACAAATGCTCATGGGGAATACAAATTTGACTTTATTCCCTGCCCTACCCTTCTTTACAGAGTTGCTTCCCATTATTATAAAAAATTCTTATGGTTTTTAATGATTTCATTTTGAAGGTTAGAATCGATCAATAGTAGAATTTTCATTCTCATCCAATCCAAAAAGGGGAAATTGGTCGAATCCAATATATTTCACATTTTGACATTAATTAGCTTATAAAACTCAGAAGGAAATAATTTAGGATATCGATCTACACCATCCATGTTGTAAGCGTTTATTTTATCTAAGAGTGGTGGAACCTAAACAGTTTAAAAAGTTGCTACGAACTCAGGTTTTTAAACTTTTTAAAAAGGTTAAACTTTTTAAAAGGTGGTCTAGCAGGTAGTGTGCTGGCTTATTAGACGTAAAGCCAGGGTTCGAGTTCCCGGCCAGACATCAAAAATAAAAAAATACAAAAAAAAGTATTTTTTCGGCAATTTCTTCTCTTTCCCTTCCTGTTTCTCAAAAATCTGTCGTTCGGAGTCGACTTTAAACTGTAGGTCCCGCCACTTCTGCACAAAATTAACACACACAACATAAGTGGTGTGAGAAACTGCGGGCTTCTTGGGGACGATTGCTGTAGACTATCTAATGGTGAAGGTATAGTACTGGCCATTATATAGTCACCAGTAGCAACTCGTTTCCTTACCGTTCGCATCTTCCCTCTTTCCACCTTTCCTAAAAACCTGCACAATGCACTGCAATAGTAGGGGTCATCCCCTGAATGCTAGTTTAATAAAATAAAATAATAAACAGTTTAAAGTCGACTCTGAAACACAGATTTTGAAAAACTTTTCAGGAAATTTTGTTTACTCTCTGAATGACTGTCGAGAGGAAGACGCCTAAAGAATTTTTTTTTTCAGATTTCGTTTTGTTAGTCAAAATCCAATCTACTAGTCTATAGCGTCTATTCAGATTAACAAAATTTAAAATGAAAGCAACGACATGAAAAGCATGGAATTCAATTAATCGGAGGTGGTACGATATAGCTGGTTGCCGAATTTCAAAACTGCTGTGTCCATCAGTGGAAATCGGGAGATCTAGGGAACTACTTGAGTTCAACAAAAAACGGTTAATATTTTAACACGAAGTCTAGCGGAACAATGCGCTCTTGGCAGTTCAGCTGACAAACTCGGTTGGCCCCATCAAGATTTCTGCAAAAGTTGGCATTATTTGCAGGAAATGGAATCGATAGAATCGAGGAAAGACGTTATCGATCATTGGATGGCAGTACTTTTGAAGATCTGGACGTGGAGGCGAACGTGTAACTACGATAATTGGCCGTTTTTATCCGCCCACTAACGCATCATGAGAAGGGGGCGTACCATACAATGAGTAACACAATGTAACACCATAAAGCCACCGAGAAAACTTGCCTGTAAAAGGCAAACTACTCACTAACCTAACCCCACAACATGAAAAATTTGTTGTAGTGAAACCCATAAGAGAATTAAGCCCTTTACCTTTGCTCGTAGTAAGCAATCAGAGGTTGTCTCTTCTGTATTTAATTGCTAGCAGAAGCGTAAGCCTATGTGTTGCGAAATGTAAGTCTTAATTTGAAAGACACCCAGAGAGATTTGACTTTATGGCGGGCTCGATACTTCTACCATCGACCAAGAAAATGTTTAAAATTGATCTCCCTTTTCATTCAGTGTGGCTCTTTTAATATTTGCTCCCACTGAACAGAAAGGTTCATTGGACGACCATAGACAATGACCTGTGTTGACAACTGAGCCTAATTTTTATTGAAAAAATCATTTTCAGCGAAGAACTTCATTTCTAAATAAATGGGCCAAGATCCAATACACACATACATAATTGTTTATTACAACCCTTCAGTCAGGATTATTGACCTAGTTTCTCACACCACCTATGTTGTGTGTGTTAATTTTATACATAAGCGGTGGGACCTACAATTTATAAGTCGACTCCGAACGACAGACTTTTTGAGAAACTTTTCATGGCAATTCTATTTACTCTCAGAGTTTTACCCAGAAATCTCCTAAGAGGAGATCACCGATGAAATACTTTTTGTATTTTATTTTGATGTCTGCTCTGGGACTCGGACCCTGACTTTACGTCTAATAAGCCAGCACACTACCCACTAGACCACGGCGACTACAAGATCCAACGCTTACTGAAAAAGTCGATCGGTCCCTATTTCTTTAAAAACGAATATTATTGATCAATTACCCAGCCCTGCATGGTGTTTCGAAGCCATTTTGAGTGCTGAACGAAATGGCGGATCCAATATGGTTATCGTAAATCTAATTAATTTTTAAATCTGAATGAAGATCTGTAATCAGCGACCTCAAAAACCCCTGATTAACAATTTTCTAGTAAATCTGATTAATTTTTGGCATAAAACCACCTCTCCCTCTCCATCCTACCTTAAGGATGCATGTAATCAATTTGGCTTTGGGCTCATTTTAAAGAGCAAATATCAATTGTCAATTTCTGGCAATAGCGATGGTTTTAACATGTCAGTGTTTAGCTCTACAATTTTTCAAAAAATGGTCAAAAGCGTTATTTTTAGAGGTTTCAACCCCCTTTTTCGTGAAAACCTGACGTGATGGAAAGTTTTTGATCCCAGATTCATGTTCAGCGCACAAAATATCTTCGGACACTCCTGGAGCCATCTTATTTGCACAAAAAGTCCAAATTTGCAGAGCTGTGTTATTTTTGTGGTCTGAATTTCCCACAAGATGTCTCTAAGTGCCACGCCTCATTTATTCTACACGAGCGATTGAGTGCACGATCATCTCATGTGATGGAAATGTGAACTGATTACCAAGATGCTGCCATTTGACCGTGTTAGATTTTTTTGGCCTTAACACAGGCTTATGTGAACAAACCAGAGTAGTCCTCAAAACCAATATAAATAACCCATGCCACCGGACAAATTTAGTCTGATTTATACGCCAGCGACGTGGACAATTTAACATTTCGGAGAGAAGCGGTGGTGGGTATGTAAAAGATGTTCGCATGATGTCAATAGGTCTTCAAACAAATAAAAATTTTCAGTGGCACCGCACGCACACTTTGTTTTTCTTAAATTTAATGACAAGAGAATTTCAAGGTATAAACGCTTAAAAGAAGACCCTTTATTTGATTTTTTTTAAAAGTTTACTATAAAATTCTTTGTAACCAGTAAACAATTTTCGGCTCGAAATTCACCGTAGGCTAGGTTAGAGAACGTGCACTTGTCAACTGTAACACGTACAGTACCTGGAGGTCGAATTGACCCATTGCACAACGTCCTAGCTTCTCACACCACACGCGGTGTGTGCGTTCATTTTATACATGAGCGGTAGGACCTACAGTTTAAAGTCGATTATGAGCGACAGATTTTTTGATAGGCTTTTCATGGCAATTTTTACTCTCATAGTTTTTGCCAGAAATCTGCTGAGAGGAAGTCGTCTAAGAAATATTTTCATATTTTCGTTTTGATGTTTGACCTGGGATTCGAACAAGCTAACTCACTACCCATTAGACCACGGCGACTTTAATCACCCTTTTTTTTTTTTTTGGCGTATGAGGTAGGTTTCAAAATGCCTTCGCACTTGCAGTGATCGTCATCAGCTGCATCGAGTGGTGCTTCCACTAAAACAATCCCTCCCTTCCCGGGACGGCTATCTGCATTACTTCGGGAAGGGCCCAGAACGACGTCCAGTTAAGGACCGTTGTCTACTCTCCCACGTCTGGGTACGCCATATTTGAAGCCAGCTTCATGCTATTGGCTCGTCTTCTCATATATCATTCCGTTGTATTGTATCAAGGTCGAACTTCTTTCTGCGGAGTACATATTCAACGTATCTTCTCACAGCGTTCCATTTCGTCTCGCTTTCTAGCATTGCGTTCACAATGGTGTCGGGTGTAAATTCACCAATTTGTTCCATCAACATGTTCTTCTCGTCTTGCCATTTAATGCAATGGAAGAATGTGTGTTCAACGTCGTCACTCATTTCCTCGCAATAAATGCAGCCAGGATCAGTCACCTTGCCCATACGGTATAGATATTTTCGGAAATAACCATGACCAGAGAGAAACTGGGTCAGAAAATAGTTAGTTTCCCCAAAGGTTCTTCGTTTGTTTGAGATCTGAGATCTGCGCTACTAATGGGGAAGATTTTCCCTCTTCTTCTCCAAGATTTTCTTCGCTCAAATGCCTGTAGGTCAATAGGTATCTCACCGGCGATCACTAGAACTGTGGCGCCCGATTCTGTGCGGCAGGCCGAGGGAACTCTTAATGCCGCTGTTCGCTGCATCGCTGCTAATATTTTCCGCTTAGATTTAATCTCCAGCACATCTCCCTATATCTCGCTTCCGTACAGTAATATCGAGTTCGTCGCCGCCATAATCAATTATCGTTTGGCCTGTGTTGGTCCGCCAATATTTGCCATCATCCTACTTAGCATGCCCGTTAGTTTCGCTGCCTTGGTAGCTGAATGCTGTATTTGGGTCCAACAATTAAGTCTGCAGTCGAGTCTTATGCCCAAATATCTAACTGCCCTTTTTGTGACCAGTGACACATCACCTATCTGCATACCAAACTCGAGTGGGATGTGAGCCATTGTCATCAGTATGACCTCAGTCTTGTTCTTTGCGAGCTCTAGACCATGATCTACAAGCCATATCTGAGTCCTTATCATGACTCGATTCAGTTTTCTCCTGGCATCCTCAATGTCGCGCGCTGAAATGACTGAGACACTATATCATCCGCGTATCCCACGAGGTATGTGTCCTCTGGCATTTCTATACCTAAGATTTCATCATAGCTCAGGTTCCAGAGATCTGGACCAAGAATATATCCCTGAGCTGCACCATACGTGATCTCCACGGCCCTTCGGCCATCGGGTGTGTCATATAGAAACTTGCGATCCTTTAGATAGCTGCGTAAGATTCTTAGAAGGTATAGAGGAATACGAAATCTTTCTCGTAGAGCCTTAATAATATCCTCCCATCGTAGGCTGTTGAAAGCATTTAATCACCTTACTATCCATATGTTTTAAATCGAAACAAATTTCAACATAACCTCTCTTCGAATATAAGAAGGAAAAGCAAAAAATTATTTAACCTTACCTGAAGGTATGTAACCAATTAAAGCATCTTTGGTTTGTGTAGCTTTAAGTTCAACATGGGATTTAACATTATAAACACCTTTTCCAACTCGAATACACTCCCCCCCACACAGTACAATATCATTGTGATACTCTCCTTTCCGTTAAAAGAATAGATTTCGACGTGTTTGGCATTCAAAGGACACAGAGTTGTCACAATTAAATGTGACAACTGCATGCAGAAGCAAATATATGCGCCTGTGTGTGTATGTATGTGTTTTGATGTGATTATTTTACCTACACTAACATATTTATGTACATACACGTGTATGTACATTTATTACATTATTTACACATGTTCTAAGAACCATATCGACATAATACAGTAGAGAATAGAGTGGAGTAGAGAAGATGGAGAAGTCGAATAAAAATATTGCAGTCCTTGACGACTATCTATTTGGTACCCTATGGCACAGGGGTTTTTTTTGGATAAAATTCAATTGTAGCTTTTAGCCTTAATTTCATTACTTTTCCGAACTAGCATAGTATCCGCCTTCAATTGTCTTTTCTTTTGGAGGACAATCAATCAAAGTGATCGCAAATACATTCCAAACAACACACCATCGTCCCGATTGCAGATTGAACTCTTTTCGCCTTTTCTTTGTAACAGTTGTGAACCCATCTCAATGCAGAATGATGAATTTATTACGGCGAAGGTTAGGTTAGAGGAAGTGCACCTGTCGGTCAAGACAAGCACAGTACCCGAAGGTCGAAATTGACCCTTTGTACATTGTCCTTAGGGGAGGAAGGAAATGGAGGATATAGGAATGTAGAGAAGGGGAGGGAGAAACACGAAACATCTTCTTCAATTTTGTGACCTAGTGAGTCCATACGTATGAAATGTAGGTGTGATATGATATAGCCCGTCTTGACCCCGCTTAAACCTAATATTTTATAATCCAAAACAGAAAAAATAGCTCAGTGAAACTTAGCTCTATTTTAATATTGATATTGAATTACAAAACCATAACCATTTTGGAAAGAAATGCAGAGTCCTCCAGGCCGAAAATTTAGTGCATGTAAATGATACTTGGCTCCTTACAGACACCTAATCCGATCTGAAAGCTTTTGCTGGCACTTACATGAAATCCATCATGATTAGAATATGCCAGCTATATACAGTGTATAATATGAATAAAATTCTAACAATCAATAAACTCAACTTTTACCGCCTTGTGAGGAGTGTGCTGGAAAAAATTTGACAATCTTTCAAATTTGTAATTTTTTTTATATGTTTCAGTTTTAAAAACTGTCAATGTAACAATTTTAAAATAGAAATAACGATAATTTTATAGTGTATAGTTTCTTTTTATGTACACTTTCCTTTGACGCTCACTGTATTAATGCAACATTGATACTCCTGTCATGATAAATAGCGTTGAAGAGACAGTAAGAGAAGTCGCTGTAGTCTTGTAGGTTGTTTGTTAGCTTATCAGACATGAGGCCTCACTTCAAAATCCTAGTCAGATTTCTTCAATAAATCACGAAATATGAAAAAAAAATTCCTCGGCATCTTCCTCTCAGTAGATTTCTAGTAAAAGCCCTGAGAGTACATACATTTGCCATGAAAACTTTCTCAAAAATCTGGCGTTCAGAATGGGCTTTAAACTGTGGGTCTAGCAACTAATGGATAAAATTAACACACACAACATAAGTAGTGTGAGAAACTAGGTCAATAAACCAGACTGAAGGGCTGGACCAATTCTTACGTGACTGATGGGACCTACAATTTAACGTCGACACCGAACAACAGATTTTTGAGAAGCTTTTCATGGCAATTTTTACTCTCAGAGTCTTTGCCAGAAATCCGCTGAGAGAAGTCGCCGAAGAAATATTTTTCGTTTTGATGTATGACCTGGGATTCGAACCCGGGCCTTTCGTCTAATAAGCCAACACACTACCAATTAGAACACGGCGACTTATGGTTTACTTAGCTGATCATATAATCTCAAAATAATTTAAGGCTGTCTGGGATTGTTAAATATTCAACTTATTCTTATTAATTTATGATTTGATTTACTTTAAGGCGGAAAAAATTTTAAGTGTTGCTCAAACGCATGCTAGATCCATTTACTTATTTTCCGCCGTTAATAATATCTTATCAGTGTTATACGGTGTTCAGATATGCACCTTTATTGCGTAAATCGCAATAAACGCTATTATTGAGCTAAATATTTCATATAAAATTTCTATTAATTATTGCGTAATAAATACGTAAATTGTTATAATATTGAGTAAAACTTAAAATGCAACACTGTTAAGAGAACAATTTTTATTGATATTTGACAACTCAAATGTAAATTTTCGCTACCAAAATAAAATAAAATGTTGTTGTTTATCAGCTACCAAATGAATATTGAATAAGCTGAATTGTTTATATCATTATGCCTGAACACTTAAAATATTGTACTCAATTAAACAAATATTGACTCAATAAAAGTGCCTGTCTGAACACAGTATTAGCTTGTATTTTTTATCGCAATTCTGAAACAAACTTTATTGATTACAATGTTATTCTCGATTCCATTTTGTCTTATGCAATCAATTTAAGCCAATGTGCTCTTGTAACGTGTTACATACATCATAGCAAACATAAGTTACCCCCTAAACGGGGTGTAAAGAAAGAACGAAAAATAATAAAAAAATAAAGAAACCCAATCAAACCAAATAAAATAAAAAAACGAAACGAAACGAAATGAGGACAATGGACGTGAACTGAAGACAATTGAACTGAATGGGTCTGGTCTGTGTGTTTGTATGTGCAGAGTATTGATTAGATGGTTGAAATTCACGCACACATCTCTTCTTACAGGTCAATAATGCAAGAAAAAACACAAAAAAGAAAGGAAAATTAAGTAAGAAATCGAATGCATTTCGTTCAGTTCATTCCAATTTCTACAAATTCTTGTTCACATTTCCTTCACTTCACTAAATTTATTTGTAACCACAATTTCGTTTTTGTTTTTTTAGATCTTAAAGTTATTGGATGGACGCAATTTGGCCCCATGGAACCCATTGTGATGCCACAGTTCGCGCTAACTATCCCCTAATCCTGTAAAAACCTAGGGCTTACAATGAAGCGATTCAAACTGCCAACGTCAATGTAAGACAAATCACTCAGAACACCAATATAGTAGGCACCAAGATGTCTCTTCATCCTTTGACAAAATACCGGGCATGTTTCCAATAGATGAAGAACCGTCTCTTCCTTCTCTTCGTCCCTGTAGTTTTTACAGAAATCGTTTACGAGGTGTCCCAGACCAATGCGCTTCGCATGGACAACCATACTGCAATGACCTGTCTCTATTCCAATAACCGCACTAAGTATGCCTCTCTGGAGTTTCAGCAGACTAGGTGTGTGTTCTATCCAGCCGCGGCCATATCATGCGCGTAACTCTGGCCTTATCCGAAGCTGCCTATCTGCGGTTGATAGAGTCCTTGATCTCGTCATCAATCATGAGCCTGCCTGAGTTCGATGGTCGTGTAGCGTCTGGCCACTTTATCTGCTCTGCAGTTTTCCGGGATACCGTTGTGTCTCGGAACCCAAATAATATGTACGTTATATCTCTTCGCCACCTTGTTAGGTTAGATTTAAGCTCATAGTCTTACCAAAGTATTTCCACCATACTAGGCATCCGTAGGTCAAGATCGGAGTCGACTTTAAACTGTAGGTCCCGCCACTTCTGCATAAAATTAACACACACAACATAAATGGTGTGAGAAACTGCGGGCTTGGGGACGATTGTCTAATGGTGAAGGTATAGCACTGGCTATTTTATAGTCACCAGCAGCAACTCGTTTCCTTACCGTTCGCATCTTCACTCTCTCTTTCCACCTTTCCTAAAAAACCAGCACAATGCACTGCATGAGTAGGGGTCATTCCCTGAGTGCTGGTTTTATACAAAAAAAAAAAGATAGGTCTGACCACCACTGCATAAATCCAGTGAGTAACAACCCCCATTTTTTTATTGTAGGTATAGAAAGCAATGGAGGCCCTCTTTAGTTTATTATTTATGTTCGACCTCCAAGTCAGTTTCCTATCTATCGGGCCCGCCATCTAACGTTTTTTTTTCAACTATTGCTTATTTCGTGAATGGTAACACTTAGCTCATGTCTGATTTGACAGATAATTAGTTTTATCCTTCCGCTGAACGAATATGGTTGTGTATACGCGTTTTCGCTTAGTTAATTGGGCCTGCTATCGACTTACAGAAGATGCCGATTTCGGAAAAGAAA
>CM025791.1:62949928-62972159 GCA_014635995.1 Sarcophaga peregrina
CTAAAGAAATGTGCTCCGTATAGTATATATTTTGTTCGTTTCTCTTTCTTTTATTATTTTTGTTGTTGTTGCTGTTGTTGTTTTTCATTCCATTGTTGTTGTTTTATTTTTCATTCTCGTCATTCGTTGTTGTTTCTATTTTTTTCATTTTTTTTTTTTCATGAAATCTCAAAGCGAATTATTCTACTCCACACTGTAAATGTTTGCAATAAACAGACACACAGAAGACCCATTCATTCACGACGACTTCGCTTCAACTTGCTTACTGCTATAGCCTGGAGCAAGGATGAGTGAGTGAGTACGATTGATGCGGTTCTTTTTTGTGCTAAAAGTATATGTATTTTGTTATTGTTTATTGTTGTTGTTGTGTCTCTGTATGCAACACGGTAAGTTTACCAAGTTTCAAAGTGAAATTATTTATTTTATGGGTTATTGTGTTTCTCTTCTTTCCTCTTTCCTCTTTTCCCTTTTGTGTTTTCTTAATTTTCTCCTACAATTGAATTTATTTAAATGGCTTTTATAAAGATGACTGCATGTGTGAGCGGCATTATTGTTTATGTCTGCAGAAGAATTTTTAAAACCTGCACTTTATTTGGAAGTCCATAATTTCTAACTTAAATATGCTATACTGACAAAGGGTTGCACTATGTATGTATATTGTAGTATGCAATTTAATATGAAAAACAAACAAAAAAAAAAAAATTACAATTTATCTTCTTATTAATTTTCAATAAAATCATACAGGATAACGACATAATTCTAGTTTTAGATTTAACTTTAACGTTTCAAATCATTGATAGTACAATAATCGGTGGCAGAAACTGGTAATAAAAACATTATAAACAATATTATGAACAGTTTCAAAAATACATATTGTATATTAGAGTGACTCAAGTTGTATGGTAGCAAAATTCGTGCCAAGTGTACCCCCTCAAAATGAAACATTTTTTTTTTTTTTTTTTAATATGTTTATTTATTAATTCATTCAATAATAAAAATAGATCCAGCTACAAATAAACAAGTCGTTTAGTATTTCTATTTATTTTTACACACAGGTCCATAATCGAACGTCTCTAGTGCATTTTATAATACATTTACGTCATTTTCCGAACTATTAACAGTATATAATTAACTTATAGTAAGAAAAATTACAATATATATATATAGGTAGCAATGAAAAATGTTTGAAAAAAACATAGCTCTTTTGTTTAATTATAAAATAAAATAGTCAAAATTATTAAAAACAAAAAAAATAAAACTTTTTAGTTAGAAATCCACCAGTATTGTGTAAATTCTGCCTGTTTATTGTCTAATCCTGCATAACTCATATCATATCTTAATTCACTGTTATTAATAATGTAAGTATTAAATGATTTATCTGTAGCCCTTCTATAGAGATGGTAGAATATTGGAATTCCGTCTCTATTTTGTATGAAGCCATGTTTGTCCAAATATATGAACGCTTCAGGAGGTACATAACCAGATGTAAGTGTATTTGATATATATGAGTCATCAGTATAATATGGGGCAAATATTAAGTTATTAGATTTACATTCCATGCATTTTAAAATGTGATTTCTTATCAACTTAATAATAAGTTGTCTATTCTGTTGATTTTTGCAGATAAATATAGTTTTTTATTAGAAATAAATTTAGTGTAGTTGCTTTGAGGAGATTTGTAGAGTGAAGTACAAGTTCTTAAACATTTCCTTTCAAACTTTCTAATTTTTTCCATATACGAGGGCGAAATGTTGAACCAAATAGCACAACCGTATGTAATGATAGGTCGAATCAATGTTTTATAAAATAAGATCTTTACATTCTTTTGCACATATTTTTGAATGAAATATTTTACCATAGATCTGAAACGCTTTTTTTTTGCTTTCCTCCAATTGAGTATTGATATGAGAGTTGAAGTATAAAAAACTTATCAAGATGAATACCTAAGTATTTTACGACGTCCTTTACAGGAATTTTCTTGTTAATCAGATGAGATCTTAATTCGAATTTTCTCCAATGGGTTCTGATGTTTGTAGTTACACTTGCCGACAGGCGGGCGAAAAAGAATGGATTCACATTTATCAACATTAATTCGCATGTTCCAATCAGTGGCATATTTTTCCACTAAATTATAATTGTCCTTGCAGCTTCTTGTTAATTTCCTCTATTTTATTGCCTGAATGGTAAATAACTATATCGTCAGCAAAACCGATAATATTCTCAATTTTAGTAAGGAGATCGTGCACATACAAACTAAATAAAATAGGAGCGTTTACTGTTCCCTGTTGAAGACCGTTTCCATTTTAAATGTCTTTGAACTTATCATAGTTTTTGTGCTTACAACAAATCTCTTATCAGACAACATTTCATATATCAGAAGCACTAAATGAATAGGAAAGTTGTAACTCGAAAGTTTGAACATTAAGGCGGGTAACCAAATATTGTCAAACGCCTTTTCAAAATCTATAAGGCAAGCACCGGTGCGTATCCTTTGTTTAAATTCCAATTAACATTGGAAACGAGTAAATTTTATGGCATGTACAGTAGAGTGCTAAATTTAAAACCAAATTGTTTTTCACATACAATTTTCATTTTTTCACATTCCCTTACAATCATATTATTAGTGCATATTTCAAATACTTTGCTTATATTTGGCAGCAAACTAATGGCCCTGAAGTTTTTTGGATTGGTATTGTCCTTCCCTTTTTTCGGAATTATAACAATTTTCGCCAGTTTCCATGATTTGGGAAAGTATGCCGTTATTAATCATAATTGTTAAATAATGTCAAATACTCAGAAATCAGAATGTTTGGGATTTTCTTTAAGATTATATTAGGTATATTGTCAACACCAGATGATAATTTTGGCCTTAGTTTTGAAATATGTATGAAATGTCATTGCGTGTGATAAAATTATCATTAGCCATGGAAGAAACTCAACTCATTCGCCTTTGTGCCTTCATTAAATTGAATTGCAGTTATCTGGTTATTTACATGCCTGTTTCTAACACCTAGAAACGAGGAGAAATAATTATTGATTTCCACATGGTTGTTGTTATTTGAATCAAGGTTTTTGGATGCAAATACAGATTCTAAGTATTGTCCTGTCACATAAGAATATTCTCCTTATTCCTAATAATGTATTTATTATCTCTATCTTGTTGCAAGGGTTGCAGGATCAATGTTAGCACTTTGTAGCAAGTCAATATCACAGGGAGATATTTTTAGTAACTCTACAGATTCCTGTTTTCTCCATTGACTTTTCACCATAGAAAACATGTGAGAAGAATCATTAGTGCTTATATTCGTAAGTTTCCGTCTAAAGACTTCATTGGTAGCCATGATAAAATTATCCTGTAGTAATTTTCTTATAAGTTTAAGTCTATTTTTTGCGAAGGCAAGCTCACTGAGGGGAAGAACACATTCCAGTCTATTATGCTTCTTAATTGTTGTTAAAGTCTGCTTTTCTCCGATTGTAGTTTTTTGATAATTGGCGTAACGATGTTACGAAGACTATTCTGGTGTTCATATTTGGGTACTGTTTTGTTAATTGCCTCCCATAATAATTTACCAATTCTGTCTAAATGAAAATCGATCTCAATATTTGTCAAATTTCTATCGTTTGGTATAAACGATCCCTTTTCATTAAGTCCGTAATGACCCTGACAAATTTATCCCATCTAGTCCTCTTAAAATTAAAGATAGGTTCAGTATCTGCCAACAGAAAACCAAACGGGTCCATTTCTAAATTTCTAACAATTTGGATTTGAAGAGCACAGTGATCGCTATCATAATCCAATATTTTCAAGCAATTTGTTGTTTCGTTCTCTCTATGGACGACGATTCTATTATCTACAATACACAAGTCTAAATAAAAAGCACTTCGCGGATACGATGGAGAAACTGTTGCATATAAAGTGCATCTAAATAGTAATTCATTATCAGACATCCAGTTGTTAATGAAACTCCTTTGTTATTATTTATTGTATTTCCCCAATTAGTATGTTTGCTGTTCAAGTCTCCAGCCATTAAATAAAAATTATCCTCTTTGTCCAATTGTAGCGCCTCGAAAAGAGTTTGAAGTTCTATTTTAAACTTATCACCATTATTTCCAGAGGGATAATATGCAGAAATGATAAACATATTTTTATTAGAGGCTAAGGGAAGTTTAATAATACATGTCTCTAAAAACTTTAGGGAACAAATTTTCTCGTTATTGTACTCTTTGAATTTTAAGTCTTTCCTAATTAGAATACCCGTACCACCTCCTCTCAAAGCACCACATCTATCTTTTCTAATAAACTTGTAATTATCAAATTCAACTTTATATCTTGCATTAAGTTTTGTCTCATTCAAGAGTACTAAATCGGGGTTGTTTTGGTTAATAAAGTTTTGTAAATCGTATCTTCTGTTCAATCTAATGATTGAATTTACGTTAATGTGTATAATATGTAGTTTTCTTAAGGTTACATTTTCAATATTAGTACTATTTCTCATTATACATCCAAAATTGAATATAGTGCATCAATTCTTGATGCTTGAATTTGTAACTGTTTTTGAAAATTAAGGATTTGGGTGGTTAAATTTTTAATTGAATCTTGAAGATCGGAAAAAAAATTGTGACTTAAATTATTGTTAATATTATCAACATTATTTATATTATTATGATTATTTCTAACTACATTAGCGTAACTTAGGTTAGTATTTGTATTTATAAAAGTTTGAGGTTGTTTCGGGGAGATGTGTGATCTTTTAGCCTTGATTCTTCTTTGTAACTGCTGGTACTTCTCGCATCCCTTGTACGAGGCGGGGTGGCCATACTTCTTGCAGAGGACACAAAATATTTTATCACGTTCATTTATGTCAATGTTGGGTAATTCACATTTGCCGATTTCATGCGATTTATCACATTTGACACATTTAGGCTCCATAAAGCAATTAGAGGCACTATGGAAGAAACCTTGGCATTTCTGCATTGAGGAATCTCTTTTCTTTTAGTGTTTCCCATTTGACACATCGGTACATTAATACATTAATCGATTTCAATGATTTTATCTGACTTTCAGAAGAAATTTGAACGAGAAAGAGAGGAAGACTATAGCCCTCTTTTTTGGACCTAGCAGTTGAGAAATTTGTCACTTTTGTAAACTTTAGATTATCAGACTCAAAAGTACGCAGCTCATCCATGATTTCTTCTGTATCAGTATCGGCTGGTAACCCTTTTAGGAGAAAGGTTTTAGTTTTTGCACATTTCGGAGTAAACGTAAAGAATTTTGTATTAGCTTTTTCTAAATGTACTTTAACTCTCATGTAGCTTTCAATTGTATTTAGTAGAAGCGTTTTTTTATTTTATTTTGAACTCTCTTATTTTAAAGTCATTGATTTTTAAACCATTTTTAATAAATGTTATTAATTCTGCCGAATTTATATCAAAGATATGAATTGGTGGAACTTTTTGTTTTTTGTTTTGATTATTAATATTTGTATTTATACTTGTTGCATTTTGATTTGAGCTTTTACTCGTTGATGTTTTATTGCGAGAATAATTTGGAGACTTATTATCTCTCTGGTTATTATTTACACTTTCTGTTCTATTATTGTTGTACACTTGCACATGTTTTTTAAATTTTTGCAATTCCACTTCATCACATAGAAATTCCTCTTCTTGGCTTAGAATTGAGTAATAATTACTCTTCAATTGTTTATTTCCACTCTCCATAGTGTCATCATTTTTTCTTTTTCTATCATTGTTTGATATTATTGTTTTTGTTTTTAATAACTCTGAGGTTAGAGCATGGCTCACACTCATGTTATTAAAAAGTGAAATAATATGCTATTTATGTTTAATTTGCCAATTCTATACTTTGCCGATCTGTTATAGCAAATCGAAGAATTATTCACAAAATACAAAGTCTGGTTTATCAAATACACTTCACAATCGATGCCGCCAAATTTAATACGTCTGCACTGCATGAAAGTATAAGCGCAACTCCATCTGAACATTGGTATTTTTATGATGACATCTATAATATTTCGGCTCCAGCTTTGATCTCTCGTGAGCTGGACCATTTTGAAAAATGGTCTATCATTGAATGTTTTGTTAATTTGGGAATCTGTTTCCTTACCAATATATACAATATGTTATATCATAAGAAAGGTTTCTAACCGTATATACAATTTGTCCAAGAACGATAATCCACGTCCCTTTTTTTTAAGGATTTTCAGTAAAAAAAATGGTTTTTGAATTTTTTGTTCGGGGTTGTTTGAAATAACAATAATCTTTAGTCGATTTAATCAAATACGGGTCTCAGCTTTTTTTGAAATTCGTACTAGTTCGTGTTTTGTAGTAATTTTAGTTTTGTAGTTTTGTTAAAAATAAACAATACAATTTTTTTTTATTTTGGGAGACAAATATCCCGCCATAAAGGCGTGAATCATTTTGTTCTTCTTTCTTTAGTCCTATTCTCACCCATACATGATCTAGAAAATAAATCCGCTATCATGTTAGAGTTACCACAAAATTGCATTTTTATATATTCCAAAGCAACGAGAGAAATGCATCTAATTTGCAAAATCTGAATTATTTACATACAAAGATGATTTACATAGCAAGTAAAATAATTTGATACCCAATTGCCCTATTTACAACGAAGGGCTACCACCACATTGCATTTTTTTCAAAACGCGAACTAGCGTCATTTTCAAAAATAAAAAGCTGAGACCCGTATTTAATTAAATCGACAAAGATTAAAATATGTTAATTTGGTATTTTTACTACACACAACCCCGAACAAACAATTCAAAAACCATTTTTGTTTAACAGAATATCCTTAAAAAAGGGACATGGATAATTATCTTTGGATAAATTGTATATATAGTTGGATGCGTCTTAAAAACACCTTTCTTATGATATAGATATTGTATATGTTGGTAAGGAAACAGATCCTCAAATTAACAAAACATTCAAAAATATACCCTTTTTCAAAATGGTCCAGCTTACGAGAGGTCAAAGCTGGAGCCTATATATTTTAAATTTCATCTTAAAAAAGTCCAAGGTTCATTTTTAGGAGGGTACATCGAGCGCTTTTTTTGGTGAGTCGCTCTATTGTATATACGAATACATGTACCTACAGTGGCTCCATCGCATAATCGGACAAGCATTTGTCTGATATGTATGGACTTAAAACTTAAAAAGAATATATTAAATATGTTTTTTTTTCTGCTTTTATTTACGCTTTATATTTCAGGCTTTCAGATTAATAAAGAAAATTAAAACATTTTTCACGATAACTTTCCCTGTCCCCTTACAAAAAAGATTTTATACCGTACGTCCAAAATTTTATTTTTGTTTGAAATGGTTTTTACGCACTCTTTTTCGTTTCTTTTATTAAAATACTAGCAGATTGTACCCGGCGTTGCGCTGTTTATAAAAATAACAATAAATAAAAATCCGGTTTCAAGTGCAATTTTTCAAATTATTCGGAAACCGGTTTATCAAAAGCTCAGTTTTTTTAATACTCTAAGTCCTAAATATAATTGCGTGTAATTTGCCCGTTTTCCGCCCCCTTTTTGGTTCTATGGTTATTTGGGAAACTTAACCATACCAAATCGTAAAAAAAATACATTTAAAGCACATAAATTACAGCATTTATGCATAAAAGTATTAATTTTTGCTCATCTTTTCTCTCTTTGTCCCATTTTTTTCTTCCCTTTTGGTTTTTTTGAAACCTGCACCGACAAAAGTCCCATCTATAGCCCAAATTTCAAGAAAATCGGTCCAGGCGTTTAGGCGTGATTGGCTAACAAACAAAAAAACAGACTTACAGAAAGATTTATAATATATATTAGGATATTAGGATTTAATTACAGTAATATAGAAACGCTTTTTATTAAAAAAAATGTGAATCATACGTCATAGTTTTTAACCAGATGTTCTGTGCATCACATATGATTCGCACAGCTTAAAAACAAAACAAAATAGCGGAATTTGTTTTACAACTAAATAATGGACCCAAAAGCTTTTTATAGCCAAACAAGAATAAGAAGTGATTCCCGTAGTGATGAAGAGGATCCCTATCAAGATAGCAATGATGACTATGTTCCTTCTGATCTAAGTAATTCATCATTTTCAATAACTGGCGGAATAAAAGTAAACTATGAAGAACATTGTACATCTGAAGACAAAGAATTGGAGCAAAATCCATCTACATCGGCAGCATCAAGAATTCTTGAGTCTGGGAAAGGTTAAATTTTATTGGAAGATATGGTTTAAATAAACGCGTTATAGTTGATAAGGGAGAACCCATGTCAATTAATATATTTCAACAGTTTTTTAATGAAGAAATAATGGAATTGATGGTTACAGACACTAATTGATACGCCAGATAATTTGTGGAAAATAATCAGGTACGACGTAATTCCCGCATGAATAGATGGTCAGATGTAACAATGCCTGAAACGAAAAACTTTTTGGGCATTATAATTATTTCAGGTCTTATCAAATATCCCAACATGGAAGACTATTGGAAAAAATATGAAATTTATTATCATCCATTGTTGCATAAAACTGATATGACCGACAATCGTTTCCGCTTGATTTAAAGAAACTGGCATGTTAGTGATAATAACATTGCCCCGCCTGGAGACCGTTTATGCAAGATATCAAACTTCACCAAAATTTTGATTTCAAAGAACCAGGCGCAGAAATTTCGGTAGACGAAACAATGATTTCACACAAGAGAAGACTAATATTCAAACGATATAATCCTGGAAAAGCTCATAAATATGGCATCAAAATATTTATACTGTACGAGATGAATGGCTATGTTTGGAATTTCTCGATATATTGTGGTTAGGCATCATCTGAAATAATTCCAGAACTAGATTATTCTGGGACTATTGTTACTTCACTAGCCGGTAATTGCTGATAATTGGTACAGCAGTCTTCCTCTTGGCGATCAAATAGAGCAGGAGTACCAAATTTGAAAGCTGATAAATTAACGAAAGGACAACTATTTGGAAAGAAAAATATTTCTGGTATTCGAGTGATGAAGTTTCTGGATAAGAGCGAAATACATAAGATATCAACTTTTCATGGCACCGATTTGAAAGACGCTGGAAAAAAAATCGACAGAAGCTGTTGAAGCCTTCTGTAATATTAGATTACAATCGTATGAAAGGTGATGTGGATCTTTCCGATCAGATGATATCTTATTACAGTCCTGCAAAGTTAAATATACAAAAGGTTTCAAAATCCATTGCAATGACATTAATTGATATCCCAATACACACTGAAGGAACTGGAAAAACTGCAAGGGTTGTACATGCGCTGAAAGCCAACGGGAAAGTCATTCGCAAAAGATGTTCAGTAAGCTATCGGAAAATAGCTGAGACTGAAGATAGACAATCAGCAATTAAAAAAACGAAACAAGTTTCAACTGCGTGACCTGAATACCAAAAGGCAATATGTTTAATTTGTTTTAATGATAACCATAAATATTGAAATAACAATTTTGGTGATAACTATTTTCTAAATATATGTGTGGCACCCTATGAATCGCGTTGCCAAGACAATTTCAAACCACTTTTCTTGTAGACACGTATTTTTAAAGGCGTGATCATTTTAACATCACTAATCACATTCCGTCATAATATCCTGTCTTTTCCTATTCGAAGCTCCCGCCCGACTGCAGGTGCAGTTTAGCTAGTCTCATAACAATCTATTAAATAATTTGTAATCTTTAACTTAAATTAATAAATTACCTGATTAGTGGGTATAAAATCCATAAGTATTTATTAATCCACTAAATATACAGTAGCGAGCACAAAAAATGCAACGTTGGGTAAAATTATCTTTAAGTGCGATAATTTTAAAAAAATGGTGACCAGTTCAAAATATTTCTTTGGGTTATTAATCCCTACAGTTATAGATACCTATTATCAATAACATTATGTAAATATTTTTAATTATTTTGTCATTTATTAAAAAGAGTGCGAATTTCATGGGAGCAATAAAAATGCAACAGCATAAATTTTAATGTGTTTATTTTAAATTAAATAGTAATTCTTACAAAAAAAAATCTTAAAATTAATATTTAGTGGCGTAGCCCTTATTTTTTATGACTTCTTGCAACCTAGAAGGCATAGAGTCAACCAAAGCTATTAATGTGTTAATGGATATTTTCTCCCATTCGCTTTTCAAAATTTCTTCTAATTGCCTCTTATTTGACGGATGTTTCCTCTTAACTTCCCGATCTAATAGCTCCCATAGATTTTCTATGGGGTTTAGATCGGGAGACTGTGATGGCCAATCCAAAACATTGACATCATTGTCGCTTAAAAAGTTTCGAGCTAAGCGACTTGAGTGCTTTGGATCGTTATCCTGTTGGAATATGCTACCAGGAGGGATTTTTTCCCGCAGATGAGGAAGCATGTGTTCTCCAAGGATTTCACAGTACTTCTTGGCGTCCATTTTTCCTTCGATTTGAGTTAAGGGACCTACCCCATCACGGGAAAACGCACCTGTGAATACGTGACGTAAAATCAATAATTTTTTTTTACATATCGTTCCTTACCCCACACCATTATTGATCCACCGTCATGTTTTACGGTTGGAAGTTGATATCTTGGAGAATATCTCTGTTCAGGCGGTCTTCGAACAAAATTTATCCCATCGGAGCCAAACAAATTAAATTTGCTTTCATCGCTCCACAAGACTTTAGCCCATTGATCATTTGACCAATCCTTGTAACGTTTTGCGAATTCCAGGCGCTTCTTTTTATTGATTGCACTGATGAGAGGTTTCTTTGCGGGTCGTCTCGCATGCAAATTAGCCTCTTTCAACCTACGGCGAACAGTGTGAACGCCTATTGAGACTCCCATTTGCTCATTTGCGAAATTAGCAACGTCCACTGCGGTCTTTCGTGGATCTTTTTTAACCAGTGCAATCATCTGGCGGTCATGGCGAGAGGTAGTTTTTCGAGGATTACCACTACCTGGTTTCCTTTCCACACTATTTATCAAGGAAAATCGAGATTTAATCCGACATAGGGTTGGTTGATTTACACCAAAGAGGTGTCCAACTTCACACATGGATTTTCCTTCTTCTAAGGCTTTAATGATTGCAGTTTTGCTGTCAGCTGAGAGCTGCTTCTATTACAAAACACATGTTGTATAACTTATTAAAGAAATTTTCAATTATAATTAAATAAATAACTTACTTTAACTATTTTTTTTATTATGTTGCATTTTTTTTTTGCTCGCTAAAAATTTGCACTTTTTTCACTAATTCAAAAATATTTAACTTTTTAAAGCAGAATTGGAATAAACTGTGGTTACTTTGAAAACTTATAATTGAAAGAATTAACAGCAAAAGAAAATAGATAAATTAGTTACCGTTATTTGAAACAGATCTTATTAAAGATCATATGGCACAGTGTTGCATTTTTTGTGCTCGCTACTGTATATAAGAATTAGGGAGTTGAATTTTTATTAATTTGTTGTTAGTTTTTCATAAATAAAAGTGAATTCATTATTTTTTCGTTATTAAAAAAACCCATTATTTTATTTCCATAATGTCATTTGTGAATAGCATGTGATGCACAAGATAGCGAAAGGGTTAAATCGAAAAGACGCCAATTTAATGGTGCTGAGAGCGTTTTGTCGTTTTTGAGCAATTAAATCAAAGCTCACAACACAGAAATAAGCTTTGGTTTGTTACAGTCAATTCACCTGCAGATTAAGTCCCGGGGAAATAATAATATTGCTAATTTAATAAAACGTCTTGTTAATCCAATTCCGTGGTCGCTTTTGCCAATACTCTCCGACTAGTAACATTCAAGACCCGGACAACGAAAGTCAGGATAAAGTAGCTGTAACTGATCACCAAGTTGATTTATTAGAAGAACTGAACTCTTACATAACAAAAGTCTCAAATATAAAACACTTGGGAAAACCTTCAGATAACACTTTGAGCCAAGAATTCAACATTTTCAAAATAAAACACTGAAAAGCAGTCCCAATCTTGAAATGCTCTATCTACTATATAAAAATAAATCGGGTTTTCCATCCTGATGTTATAACTCCAGAACGCACGAACCGATTTCCAGAGTTTTGCATTCGTTATAGCAAAGAAAATTCAGGAAAAATTTCAACAGAAAAGCGGAAAAATCTTTTTTCACATACAGCGCCATCTCTGATACATGTATTACAAACCAATACTTTAAGTCAGTGGTTCTCAACTGCCGTTCCGCGGAACACTGGTGTTCCGCGAAGCTGTCCCATGTGTTCCGCGAAAATTTTGAATATAATATAATAAGAAACAGTAAATTTTTTTATTACTATAAAATAAATACTACATAGTTTTGTTAATTATTTGAAATTTAGCAAAAATATTCAATATTATTCTAAATTTTCGCGGAACAGTTAATAATATTAACAGTGTAATTATCGAACGACGCAGTTACGTCGTTTGGAGTTACTCCGGGGAATACCACTAAATTTCTAGTGTACTCGATAACGCAGGGAGCGCTACGTAGTGTTGATTTCGTGCTGTTTCTCTTTCTTCGTACGTAAATAACAAAAGCGCAATTTCGATCTGCGGTTCAGCCATAATTTAATATAAATATCTAGTTTTCGTGAGTGTGTTTTTTATTGTATATATATTTTTTATATTGTTGGAAATTGGTAAGATGAAATGCAAGTTGTGTAGTTTTAACAGTATTCTTATCTTTTTTAGTTGCTTATTTTAGCATTTATACAAGACTTTTAAATCTGAAATATGGACAAATTTTTGAAAAGAAAGACTGAAGTGAGGTTAATGTTGGGGCGAGTACAAGCAGGTCTTCTTCAATTGAAGGAGATATGCAAGGCAACAAAAATGCCGAAAATAAACGTAAAAAGAATATCTGAAGTTTGGTTTTACATGGAGCGGTAGTCAAGATGTTCCTATTCCGAGATGTATTATATGTGGTGAAAAATTGGCTAACAGTGCAATGGTCCCAGCTAAGTTACAGCGACACCTTTCAACAAAACATTCTTGTCTAACTTCGAAAGGTAAAGATTATTTCGAAAGATTGCTGAAAAATCAAGAAGTGCAAGCAACATGCTTTCGAAAGAGCGTTACAATTTCGGATAAAGCGCAAATCGCTTCTTATAAAGTGGCAGAACTAATTGCATTGAAGCAAAAGCCGCATGATATCGCAGAATCGCTAATTTTGCCCGCATGTTTAGAAATTGTTAAGATTATGTTTGGCAATGAAGCGCAGCGAGACGTCCTAAAAATTCCCGTTTCGGACGATACGATAAAAAGAAGAATTATAGATATGTCAGGTTTTATAGAGAACGCAGTGACGGCGAAATTAAGTACAAAAAATTTTGCGCTGCAAATTGACGAATCCACTGACATAAGTGGCAAAGCCCAATTAATCGGATTTATTCGCTTGTTGACGACACTGAAATAATAAATCAGTTTTTATTCTGCAAGGAACTTATTGGTCACGCAACTGGAGAAGACATATTTAATTCAGTATCATCTTATTTGGAAGAATGGAAATTATCCTGGGAAAATTGCGCAGGAATCTGTACTGATGGAGCTCCAGCCATGCGTGGCAGTATTAAGGGATTTTGTAGTCGAGTTAAAGCAATAAATTCAAATATAGTCTCTACTCACTGCTTTCTGCACAGGGAATCTTTGATTTCGAAGAGTCTACTAGCAACTTAAAGTCTGTTTTGGAACAAGTTGTACATATGGTGAATTATATTAAATCGAGACCATTAAAAACCCGTATGTTCAAACAAGTTTGTAACACCATGGAATCCAAATATGAATGTTTGCTTTTGCACTCTGAAGTGAGGTGGCTCTCAAGAGGAAAAGTGCTAACCCGAGTTCATGAGTTGAAACAGGAATTGCTAGTTTTTTTTAGACAAGAGGGTAATGATGTATACGTAAAATATTTGGAAAATGATGCATGGTGTACTAAGCTAGCATATTTAGCCGATATCTTCAGCTACTTAAATTCAGTCAATACATCTCTTCAAGGAAAAAATGAAAATATTCTGACATGCACAGACAAATTGCTAGCTTTCCAGAAAAAGCTTTTGCTTTGGAAAAATCGTATTGCTCAAAATCGCAAATTTGATATGTTTCCGTTATTAGCAACGGAAAATATTGTTAACATTAACGAAATGATTTCAAATGTGGCAGAGCATTTGTCAATATTGCAAGACAAAATAACTCATTACTTTCCATCTCTTAATATTGAAGACTTTGATTGGGCGCGAAATCCATTTGGTGAATTTGATATAATGAATCAAGATTTTTCTATTCAGGAAGCAGATGAGTTTATTAATATATCAACGGATCGAACGTTACAACTAAAATTCAAAGAAGAAGGGATGGAAAGGTTTTGGATTTCCATCGAGAATGAACATCCATTTATTGCAAAACGAGCGTTGAATATCTTGTTGCTCTTTACGACGTCCTATCTGTGCGAACTTGGATTTTCAACTCTAACAAATATTAAAAGCAAAAAAAGAGAAAGACTTACCAATTTAGAAGGAGAAATGAGAGTAGCGTTCTCTTACATAAGACCCAACCTTGAGGAAATCTGTAAAGGTCGTCAAGCGCAAATTTCTCATTAAAATAAGTTACCATGTAATATATATCTTTATTTCAATTAAATATTAATCTTCCAATTATTTTGTGTGATTTACATTAGATTTACAAATTTTATGATAATGGTGTTCCGCCAAAATCGAGACCACTTAAAAGTGTTCCGTGATCCCAAAAAGGTTGAGAGCCACTGCTTTAAGTAGATGGCGCCGGCGCATCATACATTGTTTGACAGCTATTCATTGTTCTCTGCTCAGTTAATTTCATGTGACAAACCGGCATTGTGTTGACTGTGAAATTGTGAAAAAAAAAATAAAAACAAATAAATTATCGTTTCCTAACATTTCAATTGGAAACCATCAAATCAATCACGTATATTGAGCAAATTTTTATTCAATTTCAACAGCAGGCATTTTTTTTCGAACGTCCCCGGCCTCACACTAACCACCCTCACCCGACCGCGGAGGGCTCGTCCCCATTACGTAGGGACACGTACACACTACAGTCCGGACTGTAGCGGGAAAGGGAAAAGCTATGGCAACGAGAACATAAAACAGCTACAGAACTTAATCACAAGCTGAATAAGGTAACAATGAAACGGATCAATCTGAGACAAAAAGGAAAAATACATTTTTATATGATAATTTATAAACTAATGCCAGTATACAAGCCACGCTTTACATCACAAACACTACAATTAAAATCTATAAAATCATAATGCACATTAAAATCATTACATAATCTACGAAAAGGAAAATTACATGCATAATTCGTTCTATAGAAATCTAAAGAAAGAGGACGATAGTGCCGTGAAAATTTTGCAGGAATGCTGAAATTCAAGTTAGAAAGCACAAACTCAGAATCGATATCACCTTCAGCCAGATTAAAAGCAAAGCAAACACCTAAAACAGACCTTCTACCTTCCAAAGTTCGAAGTTTTGCCAAAGCTAATCTATCCTCATACGGCGGAAGCCCATTGGTATAATCCCATTCTAATCCACTTAAACAGAATAATAAAAACTGCCTCTGCAAAGACTCGATTGAATCACTATGAAAACGATTGATTTGTCTTTAAGGTGGTAAGTTGAACTGTGTAAATTATGTGGATCGTGCATTTGAGGTTAAATTCACCACTCTGTCCATAGTCCAAAATGCCTAGAGGACGACGTGCGAACATCGGCCGCCGTACAAGTCATGCAAGCCAGCAACAAGTGTATTCACAGAACTTAAGCGAAGAAAGACAAAATATAATAAGAGAAAATGCCCGATTGAGACAACGCGTGAGCACACGAAGATCATTTGCATCATGACATTCCAATATGATCAAACTGCGAACTACAGTGACGATGAAAATTTAGATATTGGACCAATGACGACTATATGCCGATATTGCAATGCGTTAAAGTTCAAAAGAGAAACGGCTGGATTGTGTTGCGCAAGTGGAAAAGTTAAACTGGATCCATTACTAACATTACCACAGCCACTGAAACCATTGTTCGATGGAAGTGATCCCGATTCCAGCCACTTTCTTCAACACATCCTTGAATGACTTCCTTTGGAGCTAATATCATTCAAAAAGGCGGCTTCATGCCGACTTGCAAGGTAAAAGATACAACACACATAACCAATCTGTCACACCAACACAATGAATTGCAACACATAACAACTACATATACACCACACGCTACACCATCACACGATCAGAAGTTACACTGTATCCTTCAACAAATGATTGTTTGCATTACAGATACAAGGACAAATATATCATTTGCATGGTTCAATCGTGCCAACACCGGATGAACCGCATCAATTTCTGCAAATATATTTCATTTCGTCGATGGTGGATCAGCTGAATGTGCGGTGCAATATACAGGGAACACAACAGTTAAACATACGAATTATTGAACAGTTGCAAGCATTTTTTCACGCTAACAATGCCGTGGTTAATATGTTCAAAATAGCATTGGAACGAATGCCATCGGATACGCACAAATTTGTCATAAGAGCGGATTGTACCCCAATAGGTAACATGTGCGAAGATTCAATGCACCCACCATTAATGATGTTGCAGCAATTATTGTTGGTGATCCAACTAAATCACGAGACATTGTCGTTCAACGAAGAAACAATATCATGCATCGTGTAAAGGAGACACATGGTTTGTACGATGCGTTACAATATCCAATCATTTATTGGTAAGGGCAAGACGGATAACACATCACGTTGAAGATGGTACAATATTTACACACTAATTATTGCTATTATTGGTTTCCATTAACAATTCATTTAATTTTGCATTTTCAGGTGTATCAACGAATAAAGATCTAAACGCAATGAATTACTATGCGTATCGTATAATGATTCGTACACATGAGGAGAATGTCATTCTGAAGTGCCGTCGGCTGTTCCAGCAATTCGCTGTCGACATGTATGTCAAAGTCGAGACCGAACGTTTAGCGTTTATCCGATTCAATCAGGCAAAGCTACAATCTGAGGACTATATACACTTGCGTGATGCTGTTCATTCAGATGGTGATGTCCAGAATATTGGACGTCTGACGATTCTCCCATCATCTTATATCGGAAGCCCACGCCATATGCATGAATACGCTCAAGACACTATAACGTACGTGCGAAATTATGAAACCTCGGATTTATTTATTACATTCACATGCAATCCGAAGTGGACAGAAATTGAACGTGAGTTAGAACCGGGGCAAAAACCACAAGATCGCCATGACATAATCGCAAGAGTATTTCAGCAAAAAATTTATGATGGATGTGCTTACTAAGTATTGACTTTTTGGTGACACACGTTGTTATATGTACTCGGTGGAATAGCAGAAGCTTGGACTACCGCATGCTCATATCCTAATTTGGTTGCTGAACAAATTACATTCAAATGAAGTGGATGACGTCACATCAGCTGAAATTCCTGATCTAGTCACTGATCCCCATCTACACGACTTTGTGACGACACAGATGGTGCATGGACCGTGCAGTGCATTAAATCCATTATCGCCTTGCATGGCTGATGGAAAGTGCACAAAACGATATCCGCGACCGTTAATTGCTGAAACACTCACAGGGAACGATGGATATCCAGTTTATCGTCGGCGTTCAAAAGAAGATAATGATCGAACTATCAAAGTTAAAGTTCAAAATCAAGAGATTGAGATCGGAAATGAATTCATTGTACCATATTGCCCGCTGCTATCACGAATTTTCGAAACACATGCAAACGTTGAGAGTTGTCATTCGGCCAAATCAATCAAATATTTGTGCAAGAACGTCACAAAATGCAGTGACGTGGCTGTTTGGTATTGCGTCGGAAAATGCGAATGACGAAATCAGCAACTTCCAAATGGGCAGATACGTCAGTACTAATGAAGCACTGTGGCGATTATTGTCACTTCAAATTCATGATAGATATCCTACAGTTGTACATTTAGCAGTGCATTTGGAAACGGCACAACGA
Source organism: Sarcophaga peregrina (assembly GCA_014635995.1). Classification (NCBI taxonomy): domain Eukaryota; kingdom Metazoa; phylum Arthropoda; class Insecta; order Diptera; family Sarcophagidae; genus Sarcophaga; species Sarcophaga peregrina. The sequence goes on from CM025791.1 coordinate 62,968,017, forward strand.
GCTGAGAGAGCACCATCGACAGCATTGACTAGCTTCTTTGCAATGTGTGAAGCAGATCCATTCGCAGCGACGCTGATGAAATGCCCAAGTATTACACTTGGAATCGATCAACAAAGAAATTCCAACGTCGCAAACAAGGAACCATGTACGTGAACCAAAATTATTTGCGCATTTGAAAACTGTAAATGGTCACCAATGCCAAACATATCGAGAAGCATGTCAACTATCGCGTTTGCTGGAGAACGATTCTCATTGGGATTTAACACTTGCGGATTCAGCCATCCGCTTTGTTTGTGTTAACGTCAGACCAAAAAACAAAAAATGTGGTTTACCAAAGAGCACTTCAATGAAACGGATAATTTGCGGACACGTATAACTCTTCGATTCAGTATTTACTTTGGATTCACTTTCGTTTACTTAGAGAAGTTCAACTAAATAGCACTTAATTTTTGTAATCGAAATGAATTCATTACTGTTGTGGAATAAAATAATATTTTTCCTTTTCATATATAAAACAAAAAAACTTTTTTCTTCATCTTTTAATCACCAAACGAAATGTTACACAAAACGAAGCCATCTGGTGGCGAAACGGTGTTTGCCGGGTTTGCTAGTAATGCTGTAAAAATTCCAAGAGAACTTTCTCAGTTTCAGGAAATTTTTGCACAAAAATTCGTTCTCGTTTATCTTGTAAGTCACTGAATGCTTTAGTGTTTCCATTAACCATGAAAAACATTAAAAATAATTTTAAGTACTTATGTATGCATTTTAAAGCAATATGTGTTAGAATTTCGGTTAACCGATAACCGCGGTTATTTAAGAAATTACTATCCGCTGACCACGGTTATTGAAAATACGGTTATTATGAAACCCTATTAATAGCCATAACCAAGTGGCGTGCTTACCTTTAGAATAAGCAAACCAGGACAGATTTAAAATTGATCGGACTATAAAAAACAAAATCTCATAAATATACATTACATGACTATCCTGTCATATCATTATAACCTTACAATCATTACAATGCTCTAGAAAGACTTTCATTATTTCACTGACATTTTGTTTGAAGTTTGATTTCATTTCTAGCACTTGATGAATATTGTAAAGTTTAGAAGCTGAATCATTGCGTCAAATTCATCACGCCAAACCATCGTATTTTACTCTTCTTCATTCGAAATGAATGCACCATACACTGCTGGTGGTTTTATTTATCGTACCTAAATAGTCGACTTAAATACGAGTACTTCAACAAAGGTACGATACGACAATTGTAGTGTTACCACATACAACAATCAGAAATATTCACAAACTGTGGCTTTTACAAAACCAACAATTTGATTTTGGATTCTAAATATTTTTGAAATTTTGTTTTTCTTCATATTTTTATACACAAATTTATGCCCGATCATAAAAAGAATTATTGCAACGAAAAGAATTACAAAAGCGTTGAACAACATTTATAAACAGATTCTGTGCTTATGGTATAATTAGTACACAATCATCAGCTAAGGCAGCTAAGCAGTAAAGGTAATACAATTTGAATTTGTCCAGACTGCTATTGGATTATTTCATATTTGAAGAGTTCACATTAAATAACTCACGTTTCACATTCACTGCAATTAATTTATCTTTAGTAATTTCAAAACAATTAATAATAAATTGCCAAATATGATTTGTGATTAAATTATTTTATGAGTTTACCTGGTTTTCTTAATAGATTACGTTTTACATTCTGTGATTATTAAATCCGACCAGTTGTTTACTTATTAGCTTTGGGGGGATTTAAAAAAATTCGAACCGAAACACCAAATTTTTCGTTAAAAATGTAATCATTATTGAATAATTTCCTTTGAAAATTTTAACAATTTTAAAACAAGACCTAATTCTTAAATAAGAATATGATTACTTAGAGAGGAAAATCAACATTTAGAACCGACAATGCGGCCAGGTAGTGAGGTTGAAGAAGTGGTGTCAAACTATATCTTACATATCGCCCTAATCCTAAGCATTTTAGAGAGAGTCAGTATCTTGTACAAACTTTTATAACTTTTTCCAGTCCAGTCCTCTCAAACGAGTTAGGTATGGTAAGTATACCAGTAGGCACCACCGAAATATTTACGTATCGAGCTTACGGACAATGATACATCCATCACTTCGATGTCTTCGGCGCATCGTTTTCCACCACTCAAACACGGTACAAGTGTGTATGTGAGGTGAAGTATTCAGTCTTAAAATGGAGTTCACCTACTTGTTATCGCAAAGAGTATCATTGTAATCTTTTCAACTGTATTGCTTTTCCACAAGCAAATACGCTGATGTATAGGAATGGTTTGGGTCGAAATTATACCGATTCGAAAGTGTTTTAGTCCAATAGCCTCCTGGATTTCCTTGATTGAAACAGATTTTTGTGGTACTTCACATAATGAGTCATGCAAATTTGCTACATCATTTTGAGTTGAAAATGTTTTGCAAAAAAAAAGCAGCCTCTTCAGTATCAGTATTTACTCCTAAGGATCGTCATCACCCAAGATTATAAATTACCACACCGCTGAAACTTATAGCGTACAAACTTTCAATTGCCAAACAGATTATTATCGCGTATTAAATAGTTAAGAATACTGGCGTGTAACGAAAATTTTACAAAGTAACCTTCAGCACTCTATTAGTGAAAATTAAGAATCACTAAAGTTAAGTAAAGTTTTTGTTACAACTTCGCGAAAGATCAACAACCACAAATCTATTAGAATTACGGTAAATAAACTTAGAATTTCCTCAGATCAGATCAGACATCTCCAACAAAGTGAAATATGAAAAAATATTTGTTTCGCGACTGCCTCCCAGCTTCTCAGATTTCTGACAAAAACTCTGAGAGCAAAGAAAAGGTTGCCATAAAAAGTTTCTCAAAGATATTATCAAATCAAATTCAACTGCTCAAAACAATTATTAATGAACTGGTTAATATGGAAGAAACAAAACGGTTTAGCAATAGGTTATCAAAAAGCCAACCAAAATTACTGGAAAGTTTAAATCGCCTTTTTATCATCAAATTATTAATAATAATGGTATAACAACAAATCATTCAGAAATTGCTGACATTTTTAAAAACCACTTCTCTAATGCCTTTAGTGTGGTAAATCTTGATAGGCCTTCCTCTAACGTTGAAAATCAAATTGCAATATTCATCAATGATTTTCCTAGTAACATTTATTCCTTTGACATAAATTTTAAAGCAGATGAAAATACTAATACTTTTCGTTTTATAAATATTGATGCCATAAGATCCCATATTGATAATATTAAAGGCAAGTAATCATATGGGCTTGACAACATCTCAAACTACCTAATTAAAAAATTCCCTAACGCAACGCTAAAACTTCTGACGATAATCTTGTAATAATTGTATTAACGATGGATATTCTCCAATTGCCTGGAAAACGGCCAAAATCCTGCCTGTCAAAAAGGAAAGAGATAGTAAGAAGCTAGAGGAATTTCGACCGATATCCCTATTGTCTAGTGTCGGTAAATTATTCGAACGGATACTGAAGGAAAATTGGAAAAGGAACTCCTCATTGAAACTATTACAGATTTCCAATTTGTGTTAAGAAGACACCATTCAACTCAACATGCTTTGCTAAAGTTTCATAATGACGTGGTCCACAATTTAAGGTAGGCAAAATGTTCTCTAGCTATCTCTTTGGACACCGAAAAGGCCTTTAAATCCGTTTGCCATAAAAGTTTAATATACAAATTTATAAATCTTGGCATTGATCCTTATCTTCTGAAAATGTTGAATAGTTATTTCACTAAAAGAGAATTCTGCGTTCACAGATCAGCTTTGTCAACATCGGAATTCCTCAGGGAAGTATATTGGTGCCACTTCTTTTTAATATATTCCGCCATGATTTCCCACATCTATGCAACAACTCTAAGGCTATTCTCTATGCCGATGATTGCCTCATTTATGCTCATGACATATTAAACAATTTTTATAATGAATGGGGAATATGAATTAATGCTGGGAAGTCGGAAGGCATTTCCATCAGAAATGCATCCGGTAAATATGCAAAGTTTGTGGTCCCAGAAAGCAAATCACTACAAATATCTCTAAATAGTGTGGAAATTCCTCTCAAAAGCTCTATAAAGTAC
>CM025791.1:62972659-62988970 GCA_014635995.1 Sarcophaga peregrina
GTAACTTGCGTAGCTTCATCGCTTACAATGACAATTTTAGGTCATTCTATATTAATATGAACACAAATGTTGTGAAGCGCAGGGTGCTGTAATTTTTGCAGCAAACTCACGGCTATAGTGCAGCGAAACAGCGAAATCTGTTTTTTAATATCCCTATGCACCGCTCTACTAGATTTCTTGTTCGGGAATAAATTTCATTAAAGTTACTTCCTGGTGAACCCTGATGCGCCAATCGGAATGGTGTTATCACGTACGGCTACAAAGGATAACCTGCATAACCTAGAAATTAACAAAAATTAAATTAGTTTTGATATCAAAATAAAAACAAATGTATTTGCAAAAATGTATTTACCTAACATCCATGTATTTCTTTCTCCATTTTCAAATCTTTGTTTAAAGTGATGCTTATAGTCACTTATGTTGCATATTAGAAAATCATGGCTCGACCCAGGAGAATGTGGCCGAATGTAAGAAATGAGAAGTCTGTGATCGCAAGCTTGTAATGTTTTATACGAATTATATACCATGAAATAACGTGTGTTATAGATTTCACCGTTTTAATTTACTTAATTTGAAATGTAGTTCGTTTTTACTTTATATATATATCTACATATATATATATGTATGTGGGAAATGAAAAACAATGTTGTTTTATTTCAGTCGAATAGTAGTTTAAGTAGTTTTTATTTTAGTTGAATAGTTTGCATTTAATTTTTTTTTTACAAGTTTTAATATGGTAGTTTTAAGTAATACAATTGTAGTTTTAAGGTTAAGTCTTTTGGTTATTCTATTATATTCAAACGCTATTTCATTTTTTCTTCACTTATTAACACAACACTTGACTCTGCGCTACCACGTTTTATTTCTCCGACGTCTACTTCACAACTTAACTTTACTTTCCACAACTTCTGTCTTTCACCTATCGTCCGTTTCAAAAATACCCAAGCCACTCAAAATAAATACCGCTAATTGAGCGCAATCTAATAAGATCACGCCACCTTAGTCCCGTTAGTCTTATGTCATGTCAGGTAGAGTAGCAGGCAAACGCGAAACAGAGGGTCGTCCTACATATATTTGTAATACGTGCTTAATATCCGTTGTTATACCCAGATGACGTGTACGATCAATTTCTACACCATTTATCTCATAAGAGTTTTAATGATGGGGAGATTACAGAATCGTCTTTTGTTGCAAATCCTTCTATGCATAGAAAACTTTCACTTGGTAGAACTAATAAATCTTGGTTTTTGAATAGATATACGAATTTCATTGTTATTCTTAAATGATTGTAGATATGATGTATAACTATGATATTCTTTCTTGATGATTGGTTATTAATTATACTCATTGATGGTTAGATAAATTAATTCTATTTGGAAAAAAATGGTTACTCTTTAAGCCGATGGATTGAGCGTATAAAACAAAAATGATTGTATAGGCTCAATCGAATAAAAAACCCATTTTAGAATCAAATTCAATAATAGAGAAAAATAAAACAAAAGAGAATTATGATTTTGGACTATAATTAATTTTATTGAAGAAAAATCGCAATATTACCTTATCGAACAAGAGATGAATCAAGAAGAAGGTCTTTTGAGAAGAAACGGAAGCAATATTAGGACGTTTTAGAACCAGTTGACGGTTGCATTCAGCAAAAATAACATAAGCTTTTCACAATTTTCAGCTTTTATTTATAAGAGAAACATGTGACACCGAATAGTTTAAAATGCGCTGGTATTTAATGCCAAGGATTAAGTTCGTCATTAACACTCATAGTGGTTTTAGTTTAAAACCAATTTTACCTGACGGGCGTCTCAGCAAAGATAAACAAAGTTTATAGCTTCTAAACAATTGAGCTTTAATCTATAAAATTCATTTTTATTCATTTATATTATATATATAGTTTAATTAATTTATATTTCTTAAATTACTCACACTTGTCTTCTAATTACCGTATTAGATGTTTGCTGCAGCCTGCACGAAACGAAAATGAAATTTTTTTTCTTTTTTAGAAACAAAGTCTGTGCTGCCAGACAAATATTTCGTAACGAAGTTTGTGCTGCCAGATCAGGCAGGTAACATGGTTATTTTTAGTTTGGATTTAACGTTACCTTAAAATCCCCGCAAATCCTAACATTGCCGTCTTTTTTTAGTTTTGACGCAGCCTAACTCAACTTAAATAGACCCAAACCACCATCAAACAGTTTATTAAATTTAAAAGTAAATATATTACGGATCTCGATTTCAAACGCCTTTAAAAAGATTCGACCCAATAGTGGTGGACCACCATGTTTAATCACAATAATAGGAATAAGTTTCCTCTTATTGTCGTACTGAATACACAAAACAACTGTCCGATAGTTCCCAAAAATGTGATGGAATTGATAGCTTTATTCCTTTATTACTTTCCGTCTTCTTTAATAGTATTTTCGAGAACGCCATCAAAAGTTCTGACTTCTCCTAGAAACACCTGAGGTTTGCGTGCATCCTTAGAGTGCTATACGGGATTCCATCGATGACGTAATCAATGTGCTAGTCCTCGGTAACACCCAAACTGTCGGCCAACAATACTTTACTGTTGAAGTAGGACGAAAAGTCCTCTCCAAACTGCCACCTTCTGTTTTCAAATTTTCTACGGATTTTCATTCGAGTCTCTCGCCAAAAACTGTCAGCATTTCGTCAAACGCACCGTCCAAATTGTCTCGCACAAAATTCGACTTTGAGTGCAGCCAAGTTTGCACCTTTCTACCGCATACAATGCTCTAACGTTTTGTATTTGTGTCACAAATATTTAAAATTTTTTTTTTAATTTGTGGACTGTATTTCAATTTTACTGTTTCACTTTGTAACTTAATCTGTTCTTAATGTACTATATAGAGCTTTCCATATAAATGAGTGTTTTCAAAACTAAAGAAATTACTTAAAATAGATTATTTTTTTTTATAGTTAACTAAAGGCATCAAAACAAATTTCACAGTGTTTTTTATGAAAAATTGTATTAGCTAAAACCAATGGAAATAATCTTAAACAACATTTAAGTTTCAATTCGTTTATGAAGACACTTAGAGCACTGTGAATTTTATTTTCATCATTTTTTTTATGTAATGAAAAAAACAACCTTAATGCTTAGCTCTTAACACTTGGTACACATTTGGAGATAATGATGTTGCCGGAACTGAGGTTAATGATGTTGGCAATAATAATAAATATGATGTCCTACATAAGTGTAATGATGGTGGTATTACTTCCAGAAGATTTCTCTTCCGAATTTCCATTTTAATCTTCTGGTGTTGGCCTGAAATTTCCTCGAGTTTATATCACCATTCAAGTTGACTAATTATTTCTTATTGTTTTTATTTTCTTAAACAAGATGTTCACTTTTATAAATTCTTAACCAATTGATACTTTTCTCTTTCTCCTTTTCTTCTTTTCATATAATTTTTGCTTTTCTATCCCCTTCTGTAACTGGTTCTGTGTCTGAGCAAGAAATGTTGCTTTTTCCGTAAAATCAATCGTTCTAGAACATCAATTAATAAAGAGAGATGATCTTGCTAATAAAACACAGTGGTGGCTCAAATTATGAGTACACCAAGTAAATTACAGGCTATGAATTGTCACAGACCAAATTTTTCAAATTCAAATTCAATTTTGAGGTAGTGAAATTGAGTAATTTTTGAGTTATTTTCAGGTAAAAATCCTTCACTGTTTTTACTGTCTGCATTTCTTTTGCTCTCTAATAAAATCTTTACTATTTCAATTAGTAGTTTAAAACCAAAAATTTTAGCTAATTTCTTGCCACACTATGATTTAATAAAATTTCAGCCAAAACTTTTTTAATTTTTTATATTAATTTTGATCTGCTTGCTATCTGGTTATGATCTGCTGCTATCTGCTCGCGAACCGTTTTATATCTTGTTACGACCTGCTTTATATCTGCTTACGATCTGATTTATACCTGATCACGATTTGATGTCTGTGGTTATATCTTCATCCAATCTTACACTGATTAGGTTTTTTTGTTTCTGTTTTGCTACTTTCATACCTATTCGTATGGGTAGTGCGTGCAGTCCAAAAATATGAACTCCTTATGATTGAAGCCTATGATTGAAGTGTAGTATATTGTTAATAAAAAACTCACAATTATATTATATTTTTGAATAATTAATTTCTTTATTGAAAGGAAACGAAGTGTTCCCTTTGTTTGTCTCTATTTTTTCTAATTTCTTATTTTTACTTAAAGCTAAATGTATCTTACATTCTAACACTCCATGAGTGTGGGAATATGCTGATACAGGATAATACACGTTGTCCAGCATTTGTGCAGTGTGGACAATATCAACAAGAATGTGTTCATATTAAGTTGCATACAGAAGGTATGGCAACTTAGACTTATCAAACACACTACAGAAGCATATCTCGCACATATAGCGAGTTTTATATAACACCTCCAATCGCGAACCGTGTGTCCGATGCTTGCTTTGTTGTTTTTCAAAAACTGCAGCATTCTCGATTCCATATCTCTCCTCTTCTGGTGTAGTTTCCTCAGCTTTTGATCAATTGCATGCCGTTTTGTAATATGCATATATCTCCCATTTCTTTTGAATCCTCTCGTTCTCGTTCATATGTCCAGACGTCAACTTGAAAAATCTGTTCTCTACTCTCGATGAGTTATTGTTAACAGACACTTGTAATGATGATATTGGAATCTATCTAACGGATATTGTCCATTAGATGGAAACCACTGCGTTTCCTCATTATCAATGTTATAAAAATTCAACGACATTTTTTTTTCTTCTTTTTCAGAAATATTACTCCACTAACGTACTCTATTTATACTAAGCCATATATAAACTTTGTATATTGAAAAAGACCTTTGGAAGTCGATATAGTAGTATATTTACGAGATTCCTCATCTAGCTCAATTTTCTGATAGGCCATACTTAAATCAAGTTTTATAAATTCCTCCCCTCCATGCAAATTAGAAAACCTTTCTTCTATCCGAGGCAAAGGATACCTTTCTATTATTAAGTTTGGGTTTAACGTTACCTTAAAATACCCGCAAATCCTAACATTACCGTCTTTTTTCAATATGGGCACTGTTGGCGTTCGCCATTCGCAATAATCAACCGGTTGTAAAATTTTCTTTCATCTAATGCTAAATCAACTCTCTTTTTAATGGTCAAAGGTAAAGGTCTCGGTCTGAAAAACTTTGGGACTTAAATAGACCCAAAATGTATAATTTCTTGTTCTTTTGACAATATTGCAAGATTTTGTAGTCTTAATTCACTCAATTTCAATTTTGAGAAGCTTCTTTCGCAACTAGCGACACTGATTGAAATCGTTAAAAAAAAATCTTAACAAAATTACAATGATTTATACCTGATCACGATTTCAGCTAGCTGTACTCGCTATACTAGATATATATATATATATATATATATGTTCCTTGATCTTGTCAACGACGCTCTCCACATAGTCAATCCCCTTACGCTCACGAATTCCACTCGCTCTGTTTTTTGTTATATTTGCGGCGAGACGGATTTCCCCTAGATGTTCTAGGTTTCGCACGTTTCTCATCTCTCATATTATGTTGACAGTTAACACGTTGGCTACTGCCGGGATGGTTTTCATCAAAGTTTCTAGAATTTCTATGAAAGCAGTGTATGCGGTGCTGATACCTAAATAAAGAAAAAAATGTTTTATTTTATTCAAAACCTGAAAAAAGAAATCCCTCAATAATAAAAGACTTTTTTTACGTTTTAATTTTTTATTTTATTAAAAAAGAAAAAAAATTCTGAAAAAAAGAAATCCCTCAATAATAAAAGATTTTATTTTACTTTTTAATTTTTTTTATTTTATTAAATGTCACTATAATCGTGTTCACTGTCTGTAATGACGATAACTTTATTTTTATTATATTTAATAATTGATCTGGATTAACGTTACTCATAGAATAACGTTCCCCTATCTTATTTATTATATTTAATTGCATCATAGGTTCCCTACAAGTGGATAAAACACTGCTCACACTGAACATGTGTACAACCTAGGAAAACAATTGTCTGCCCCTTTTTGTTTTCTAGGCAAATATTACATTTATATTTACTATTAAATACAATTTGTAATGGACTAGAATTATTTTTGAGATGCTGATTTTTTAATAAATATTTACGATGCTTATTTAAAATATCTTGCCGCTTTTTTTTTGTAGGTTTACAATTTGCAATGATAATTGTCTTTCCTCCTCCTCGAATTCCATAGTCTTCGTCCACATCTCTAATAATTTCTTGTTCTTCGAATTGTATATATCTTTGAATAAGTCTCGCAGACCTTTCGTGTCTTCAGAGATGTTTTTATCATTCCTTAAATTATATCTTGAAGGAGAAGGATGCGATGACGTCGTTTCATCTGTTGAAAGTCTGGATATTAATGGAGGGGGTGGTGGTGATGGTGTTGATGTTGATCTCGTCGTTACTGTCGGATGTGGTGGTGGTAATGCCGATCTCGATGGAAACCACTGCGTTTCCTCATCATCAATGATAAAAAATTTAAAGACGTTTTTTCTTCTTTTTGAGAAAAGTTATTGGACTGTAATGAAAAATTACTCCACTAACGCACTCTATTTATACTAAATTTTATTTTTTAAATACCTAATGAAAAAGACTATATTTTCTATTAAATCCTTAGAGCATTTCATCATGGTGATGGAGAATTAATTTTATAATGTCCCCAGGCATAAGTTTCAATATTATTTTTACATATAAATCTCTTATCGTTAAATCTCTTAAAGTTAATTTACTTATATATTGTGTACATACTTGATGAATCTTAGATCTAAACACATACATACATAGATTTCTGAAATCATTAATACTTAGTCTAGCTGTTACACTATTTTTAATTTTTTTAATTTCCTTGTCTACACTATCTATTTTAACGGAATACATTTTAGCTCGTAAACCAATGAATTCCCTAATAACTTTTCCATTACATTCATCTTTCATCATTACCAATACTTTTTGTATTCATCAAGGGGAAATTATATGGATTGTCTTTTGAATAAGCAGATGTATCGAAATGTGTTGGAATATCATTTCTAATATCATCATACCTACCATTTGTTCTCACATCATATATAAATGAATCGGTATCCATATAGCAGACATTAATATTATCAAGATATTTTGACATCATATAATCTTAATGGAAATTATAAATTTTCCATTTTGATAATTCTAGAACAGAAAAACCAATATAAATAGGTTTATAATATTGCATTCGTACTCTACTCATTTCAACGGCAACCATTTCTTCAGTAATTTCAATACAACTATGGAAATTTGGTTTCGCAATTAGTGATCTGGCTCCTAATCGGTTTTCTTCTATTTTCCCACCCAATCACTATTTTGATGTCTTTTCTCTTATCAACATTTTCCATAGTCTTGCCGTAGACACCATTATTGAATAATTTGAAAAAGTTTTGTTCAAATGTGTTTTTAGCTAATGTTCTATGATGGTTATTTACATCAATATATTTTTTCAATCAATTTGATTGACTAAATTGTAGAATTCTATGAATTTTCTTCAAAATTAAACCATGTTGAATGCATTGCTGAATATTGCGATAATGTTTCTATTTCTATGTTTCATATTCTCAATTTTCTCATTTTCTGCACAGAATGGAAAATCACTATGGTGATCATGCAATACAGTTGGATATTCCAAATCTACTTCTAAAATATAACCAAATTCTGAATCTTCTTCTACAGTAGTTACATCGAAGTGATTGCAGTTGTCAAGCCATTTAAAATTTTATAGGGGAGATTTTGAGACAATATACAATATATTATACATTAGATAATTGGATTCTTTTGTTGAATCATACGCACTAACGTATTTATTGTTAGCTGTCACATGCCGCTTACTGCCTTGAACAATACCTCCTCTAATACCCTTCGCAACGAAATTGTACATGTTGATTTCTGTTAATAATTCCAACTCAATTTCAGTTGTTTTCAACATTGCATCCCAGGATAAACCTGGTGTAGTATAATATTGACAAGGATCTAAATTTTAAATGTTTTTACAAACCTTACGGAAATTTTCAAACACATCGCAAACCAATAGGACATCAACTTTTAAATATAATAGAAGATAATCTAAAAGTTTCTTACATTTGAATGTATTCCAAACTTTTTCAGCGTGTTCGTAATCATCTACACTACACGACTCATTAGTAAGTTTATTAAAGAAACATGACCGAGGTGGTAGTTCCGTTTCTTCAAGACGGTTGACTGAATCTAGATAGTCATATGGAAAGACACCTTTACGTTTCATTAAACTCAATTCATTGGAAGTTTGATAACTTGATTTTACTGTTAACAGATCATTATCTGATAAATATCCTGTTAGGTTTTCCAAACTTGATGGCATAAACCGACAAGAATCTAGAAAACGCAATTCTATAGTATTTTTTTCATCTACATTAATTTTCTTTGATATAGATGCATATAGTTCTTTGTTTAAGGGAATTACATTTATATCACCTTCAATAGAAGAGAGTTCTCGCAGGAACAAATGACAATCATACGATGAAAGATTATGATACTCTAAATTACACTTGTTATGTGCCGGTCTCCTATATTCACCTGTTAAGTGACAATGATCGGCTGCTCGATCTACAGGAGATAAAAATTTCTTGCAAATGTGACAAATTGTATCCTCTTTTTATCTAATCTGTTGAAAGTCTGAAGATTAATGGAGGGGGTGGTGGTGATGGCGATCTCAATGGAAACCACTGCGTTTCCTCATCATCAATGTTATAAAAATTCAACGACAATTTTTCAACGGTGAATAATATTCTTCTTTTTCGGAAAAGTTATTGGACTGTAATGAAAAATTACTCCACTAACGCACTCTATTTATACAAAATTTTATTTTATTAAATTCCAAATGAAAAAGACTATATTTTCTATTAAATCCTGTTAATTCTTTGGATCACATCTAATTTTTGGGGGAAAAAAAATCGTAAGGCCTAAAACGTGACAGTTATCAGTTGTAAATTATAGGTCCTTCTAGCACAACAACGTACAGCTACATTTCTATTTCTTCAACATTAAATCACACAAAAAATAAAAAAACAATCACACAACCAACCTACCCTTTCTTATCAGTTTAAAATTAAAGATCCTTCTAACACGAAAAATTCAACCACAACAACACGTACATTCCTTTTCTATTTCTTCAACATTTGTCCATAATCAACATGTAACATGAATTTCTTATCTCAAGATCAGGCAGGTGTACATACAAAACTATCACACAGCTGTGCATACCTTTTCTATTTCTCTAACAACACCTGCCTACTCACTTTCAATCAAAGGATGGCCAACCACACACTATAAAAGTGTTACAAGCACTCATTCTGCCCGTCCAATGATTTCAAAAGATGTACAAGTAAAAACGACCACACAATCACCTAATCCTTAAAACGATTATGCAGGTGTACATACCTTTTCTAATTCTTCAACATTAAATCACATAAAAAATAAATAAATTAAGAATAAACAAAAGCATAACATTGTATAAATCGACAACATGAGCTTACGGTACCCTATATCACAAGAAAAAGTGCACGTACTAATTCTGTCCTGTAATGAACACATTATATTCACTGTAGTGCACTATTTATTTACTAGGACGTCATTTATTTAATGTAAGGTACACATACAATTGCAATGGTGTTGTAGTGTGGAATCAAATAAAACCAGCACTTTAAGAAATTGTCAAGAGAGGACTGCGGGAGCCATTGAAGAGCTAGCTAAGAGTCGTACGGGGAGGTTCGGTCCTTCCTTAAAACAAAATCGTATTTGTATACAGAGTTATTTTGTTATAGACTCCCTATTAAAAAACAAAGATCTAAAAAGTTGAGGTATACAGTGGACCAGAATGACTATAAGTTTTCTATTGAAGCCCGTTTATAGTCACGTAAATAAAAAAAAAAAAAAAACAAAAGACATATTTTATCATTTATGCCCGGATTAGTCTCAAAACCCTCTCAATCTCTTGGTCCTAATGACTAGGTATATTTTTAGGACCCCACATAAATACATATCTAAATTCTTATCAACCTAAGAAAACACTGTTATTTAATTTAGCCAGACATTATGCCTAAATTCACAATTTATTCAGTTTATAATGGGAAATAATATGATTGAATTAAAATTAATTATTTTGGTTTGTAAAAAAAAAATATGCTAACCACGAGTAAAATTCAATTCTTATAATGTTAATATAAATCGGAAGTCATTAGATACTAACAGGTTAAAGTTATATACAGCTGCTGTCTAAATAATAGCACCACTCACTTACCTTTTCATTAATAAATCATAAAACTTATTTTAATCAAAAATATTGTTTATATATTGGGTTATATAACTTAAAAATAAGTTAAAAATATGTTAAAGAAAAAAACAAAAGTATTTAAATTCATTTTCCTTAAAAAAAATAACTTTTTCCAAAAAATGTCTAAAAATGGCGTGTCAAAATAATAGCACCGCTCAATTATTATCTGTAAGAAAAATTGAAATAAATAATTAATACTTTTAATTTTAGTACTTTTATGTTGAGTTAGTATTTTGTAGCGTTACCCTTGTTGGTAATAACAGCTGAGCATCGTCTTCCCATTGAATTTACTAAGTTCTGGCACCTTACTACGGTAATGGAGTCCCATGCCTGCTGTACAGTGATCCAAAGGTCATTATTATTGGTCGGTTTGGTTTCTGAAACCTTCTTTTTACGTCTGCCCACAAATTCTCAATGGGATTCAGATCTGGAGACTGTGCTGGCCATTCCGTTAAAGTAACTCTATTATCCTGAAACCACTTTTTGGCTATTTTGCTAGTGTGTTTTGGGTCATTGTCTTGTTGCATGACCCAAATCAGTGGCATTTCTTCAGATGCATACGGCAGCATCACTTCATTCAGTATTTTTACATATTCCGTGGCATCCATTATAGTTTTAATATGGTAAATGGGTCCTACACCATAGTATGAAAAGCAAGCCCATACCATAATACTAGAACCACCGTATTTTACGGTTTTTGTTGTAAATTTTGGATTGAATTCCGTATTGGGAGGTCTTCTTAGATCGAGATCCCCTTCCACCAAATAAAACAATTTTGGACTCATCAGTCCAAAGAATATTACGCCACTTTTCAACAGGCCAATCTATGTGAGTTTTAACAAACCTTAATCTATTTGCCACATGCCTTGGTGTCAAAAGAGGTACTTTTCTTGGGCTGTGTGCTTTCAAATTGTGCTCCCTAAGTCTTCTAGATATGGTTTCAGTACTTACTGGCAGATTTAATTCTTTTTTTATCTCTGCAGCCTACATAAATGGAGTCTTTTTTATTTGGCGAACTATTCGTTTTACCATTAGTGGAGGCGTCACGGTTTTACGTCCACGAGTTTCAACTTTATATATGTGTGTAATGGCATTTCTGATCATTTTATTGGAGCATCCAAATACATTTCTTATTTGAGAATATGTTTTCCCCTCGGAAAACAACTTTTTTATGAGCTTGCGTTTTTCAGTCGTACAATGTTTCGCACGGCCCATTATTTAAATCCTAATAGCACAAATCTTAAAAACTTTGTTTAATTATTAATAATACAAACAAATACTTACCGTTTTAAATTAATTTTATTAAAATTTGATGCACCGTTTATTTTTTTTTTTTTAACGAATTAGAATATTGGTGCTATTATTTTGACAGATCCAAAATCGACTTGTTACGCTTTTAATCGCATTTTCTTAAATAGACTTGTTTATTTACAAAAAAATTAATAAATTTCTAAGAGGGTACACTTTTAGTAACGGGACTGTAAAGTTATGGAGAAATATATGCACACATAAAAACAGAATAAATAAATGAAAATTAAATATATAAGTGGTGCTATTATTTTGACGGTAACTGTAATTGTTGAAAATTTTAAATTGTTTTTTTATATAAAATTAACCAATTTTAATTTTGACTATAATTAGATATAGGTTTGGATGTAATTTGTGTCATTGGAAACAAGAAATTCTAAAAATTTAAAATCGATTTGTCTTTCTACACGTGGGTTTATATAACACTATTTTCGTTCCGAAATTTTAGGTTAGGTCTAGGTTTTTTTCTTTTTTCCTTATTAAATGCTGATAATAAGGGTTTATATATTGATATTGCGGAAAAATTTAATGATTTAATGATGGGTAAAGTTGGATTTGGCAGGTCTCCAACCTGCTGATTGGCTCTGCCTAATCTCAGATAGACCAGGTCTGGTTTCCTCTCTGTATGTTTGGTAATCGGATTTATCGTCAAATACTACCGTTGTGAAAACCTGTTCCAGGGTGGTACTTAAGAAACCTAGGACAGACCACGTGGGCCTTGTCCACTTTTCTGAAAAATTTTCCCCTCGCAGAATATTCCGGGTGTTACTTATGAAAGAATTTTACCACTTGGTATTCTTTACCAAAAATTTATAATAAAAATTTAAAGTTGCAAAAAAATTCTTTAACCTTTTAATTTAATTACTCTAACTTATTTTACACTTTATGTTATGAGCAAATTATGATGTACACTTAAGTAAGACATCGAACAAAATGTCCGAGAATGAAAATTTTCCATAAAATCTAAGCTCATAGAATGAAACATGAACCCTGTCTTACTGAAACCTGATATCATATCATGACACCCATGGCATTACCGTAGACGGATTTATAATTTCTCCAACACAAATGTAAATAATTACCAATAATTATTGCAAAAACTTCATTTACTGCTTTATTAAGTTAATTATTATCTGTAAACATAATCGTTCAAATGTTTCTATCTTTAGTTGTAATGTTTACATTGTGTATCCTAGGAACATGTTGCTAGAGAATGTTGCTATTATTACTGCAGATCAACATTGGTAAATAACAAAAGCTCTAAAAACAAATAAACATTTCTGCACAATAGCTCTGTACATTAATTTTAAAGATCAAAATTATTACATAGAAATAATTGTAGATTAAATAATAAAAAAAAACCAAGTATATGAAAATTTATATAAAATTGAATGTTGTAATAAATTTTCAGTTTAATAGTAAACCGTTCACTACATTCCGGCCAATGATTTCAAAAGCAATGCAAATAAAAACGACCACACTTCCACCTAACTCTTAAAACGATCATGCAGGTGTACATCTTGTATAGAAAAAAAAAAAAAAAACTGTCACATATAATACATTTTACGAACCTATCAACAAGGTAATATGACCGACTGTAGTGTAGGTATGCTCCGAAACTTGTGTGGAAAAAGTGATCGACAAGGTACAAAAACCTTTACCTGTAACACCACAGCACCTACCCCAACTAGGGTTTTCCACAATCACCCTTGTCCTAAAATTAGCGGTAAAATGTGCCAAACAATTTTCCGATACTAGAAATATTTTCAACTTTTCCACGGCCTTTGAACAGTCTTCAGTCCATTTAAATTTTGTATTAGCCCTGAGTAATCTATGCAATGGATGCTGCATTGTGGACACATTTGGCAAAAACATTCTATAAAAATTTCCAACCCCTAAAAATGCTTGCAGTACCCTGACATTTGTAGAAGTACGCATTCTAGAAATATTACTAACTTTTCTGGGATTCATGTGTAAACCCCGTTTGTCGATTACTTCACCCAAGTATTCTATTTCTTACAATAAAACGCACATTTTGACGGGAACAATTTAAAATCTACATCTCCCAATATGTTCAACGCTCGTTCGAGACGCTCATTATGAAGTTGACGATTGGAAGCACTAATTAAAATGTCATCTTAAAATAGTACAACACCATCCAAACCTGCCAACAGTGAGTCCATGGTCCTTTGGAGCTGAAGCTAAGCCATATATAAGCCTTGTACATTGCAAAAAGACCTTTGGAAGTCGATATAGTAGTATATTTACGAGATTACTCATCTAGCTCTATTTGCTGGTAGGCCATACCTAAATCACATTTTGTAAATTCCTTCCCTCCATGCAACTTAGAAAATCTTTCCTCTATCCGAGGCAAAGGATACTTTTCTATCAGTAAGTTTGGGTTTTTAACGTTACCTTAAAATCAATATGGGCGCTATTGGCGTCCCCCATTCGCTATAATCAACCGGTTGTAAAATTTTCATTTTCACCAATTCATCTAAAGCTAATTCAGCTCTCTTTTTAATAGTCAAAGGTAATGGTCTTGTAGTATTAGATTAAATAAAAAGTTACTTGTATTTTATTAATAATAATTAATGTTTGTTGTTTGGTGTTTAGAAGAATGCCTATCTAATGTCTAATGCCGTCTTAATGTCTAACACTTCATGAGTGCGGGAATATGCTGAGACAGCATTATACACGCTGTCCCAACATTTATGCAGTGTGGACAATATCAACAAGAATGTGTTGATATTAAGTTGCATACAGAGGGTATGGCAACTAAGACTTGTCAAACACACTACAGTCTCGATCTGAAAAACTTTGGGACATTATCCTCTTTTAGCTCCGACGCAGCCTTACTCAACTTAAATAGACCCAAAATGTATAATTTCTTGTTCTTTTGACAATATTTCAAGATTTTGTAGTCTTAATTGACTCATTGTAGAACGAAGATAATTTTTTATCAACTTCAATTGTGAGGAGCTTCTTTCGCAACAAGCGACACTGATTGAAATTGTTAAAAAAAATTCTTAACAAAATTACAATGTTGGGAACAGAATTTTTCCACCTTTACTGCTGAATAAATTTTAGCAGATCAAGACGGCCCTTCTGCCCATTTTTCCAATGTTTTACCTTTTCTTTTAGTGTAGGTACAACCATAATAACCTGGATCCTTTTTCTTTCAATATGGAACTGCTCTTTATCAATGTCAATCAAGTCATTTCTTTGACATTAAAAGTCTTCATTTAGTAGGTTACACGGTATCTGATCGAAGCGTTCTTTTATTTCCTTTACAATTCAGTCTATAGATGAAAACATTTCTCTTCGTACTTCTTCTTCTAAGGATAGTCCAACGTCTCGCGAATTTTCCCCACTCATATGTTTTCTCTTTCTAACTGGACGCTCAGTCAATATCTCCAACTCTTCATAAATTATTTTGGCTGCTATAACAGCGTTTTGTACTAGCGTATCTCTTTGTTCCATGAAATGTGTTTGGAAAGAATTTAGTTTTATATGGCATTGGTGGACGTTTAACCCTTTTGTTTGCAGGTATTTTTGAGTGTCATTAATTTCCAAAAGGACGGGTTCCCATAAATGAAGAGAAAAAGATTGCATAGAATTGAGTTATACTCCAGCATATGATCTCGTTTTACTATTTTCTTCTTCAGATGTCAATATTTCCAAAGCACTTAAAATGTAAAAGAAAAATGTTTTTTGTTTTTACTATAGTTATCGCGGCAGCTCTAGCGTTCCAGCGTTCTGTTCTATAGTTCCAAAAAATGTGATGGAATCGATAGCTCTAGAGGCTGTGTGTAAACATCCTAGGTTTAAATAATGATTTGTACATGCTACAAATTCTGCATTTGGATTTATTTCTTTAATACGAGACAACACCGCTGCGCTTTGCTGCCATGACGGCAGCATTATCGTAAGCCGTCATTTTCTAATTTCGTTAAAATCATATCTGTGATTTCACCAGCAGTTTTTCTTTTAGTTTCTACAAAGTCAATAAACAATTCAATACCAATATTTCAATTCGAACACACCTCCCGTAGAGACAAACATGTAATGAAATTTTACCGATAGTTTTAAATCCATTATTATTCAGCGAAAAAAAAGACAATTCAAATTTACTCATTTCGCAAAATTACCGAAGTACAATGGACTCCTTTATAAAACTTGCGGGGCTCCCTGTATCCATCGGGCATTCTGTATAAAAATATTTTTTTAAAATTGCTATTACAACTACCTCTAATATTGTAATGTCTTTTAGAGAGTGAAGTAAATTTATTTATTAACAAAAAGAGTTGCCATGTACTTGTTATATAAATAAGTGCTAAATAATACTAAATTTACATATACAACATCTTTCCTTTTCAGATATAATTACAAATATTAAAATAAATTTAATAATATAAATTTGTTATAAAGTAATTTTTTTTTTTTTAATTAACTAATAATGACAATGGTGTTATTATTTTTGATAATTACAAATACACTTGATAATACAATTTACAAGTTTAATTTTTTTGGTTCTTTGACAGTTCTGCCTCTTTTTGTTACATAGCTATTTTTATTATTTTCTTGAACATTTGTTTT
>CM025791.1:62989470-63004845 GCA_014635995.1 Sarcophaga peregrina
GTAGAATTCCTATCTTGCCAATGATTAGCGAACTGCTAAGCATTGGACAGACTGTCCTATCGAGAAGTAGCTTCTAAATCCATATTGTCCAAGGCATCCAATTTGGGTAGTGCATAATATGCACTGCATATGTTCTTGTTGAAGGCTCCCTTTATAATTTGCAAGAAGGTAGCTCAGGATCACTAAATTTCAGTGAGTTTTTCCATTGTGTTCGCCAAAAAGGACAGCATGGTTTATAAATATTAGGATTATTCCGATTATTAGGAGTAATGTGGAAATTTTCAGAACAATCGAGTCTAGTAGCTTTAACCGTAGAAGAAAATGTTTAGTAATCCACCATACATACTTACATATGTACATTAATAAACGTATGTATATAGGGTTTTTGCTTTAAATTTTTATGGCATAATATGGAGAAAATATTTGAAAGTACAGTAAGACACCGCAAACGCGGGGGATACATTTCAATAAGTTCAGCTCTAAACGAAACAGCGTTAAATGACTCAACTTAATATGTACATTAGAGCGACTCACCAAAAAAAAGTGCTCGATGTACCCTCCTAAAAACTGAACCTTGGACTTTTTTAAGACAACATTTCAAATATTTCGGCTTGAGATTCGACCTCTTGTGAGCTGGACCATTTTGAAAAAGGTCTATATCATAAGAAAGGTTTTTTAAAGCCGCGTCCAACAGTGTATACAATTTGTCCAAGAACGATCATTCATGTCCGTTTTTAAGGACATTCTGTAAAAAAAAATGGTTTTTGAATTTTTTGTTCTGGGTTCTTCGTAAGAGATATGCCAAATTAACATATTTTAATCTTTAGACGATTTAACGAAATACGGGTCTCAGCTTTTTTTGAAAAAAAATGCAATGGAGTGGCAACCCTTCGTTGTAAATGGGTCAATTGGGTATCAAATTTTTTCTTTTGCCAGGTACATCATGTTTATATGTAAATAATTTAGATTTTTGCAAATTAGATGCATTTTACAGGGTGCTCTAGAATGTATAAAAATGCAATTTTGTGGCAACTCTAATTGATAGCGAAATTAGTTTCTAGATGATGTATGGATTTTAACAGGACTAAATAAGAAAAAAAGAAATGATCCATGACTTTTTGGCGGCATATTTGTTTCCCAATTTAAAAACTGTTATAATTTTATAGGTGGTCTAGTAGGTAGTGTGTTGGCTTATTAGACAAAAGGCCGGGGTTCGAATCCCAGGTCAGACATTAAAACGAAAAATAGTTCTTCGGCGACTTCCTCTCAGCAGATTTTTAGCAAAGACTCTGAGAGTAAAAATTGCCATGAAAAGCTTCTCAAAAATCTGTCGTTCGGAGTCGACTTTAAACTGTAGGTCCCTCCAATCATGTATAAATTAACGCACACAACATAAGTGGTGTGAGAAGCTAGGTCGTAATCCTGACTGAAGAGTTGTAATAGCCAATTATGTATGTATGTATTAGGGATGCCAAACGGGATTGGTTTTTAAAAATCCCGGGATTCGGGATTTTGTAAATCCCGAAAATCCCGGGATTTCGAGTTTCGGGATTTCCCGATTGGCATCCCTAGTATGTATGTATGTATAATATTTTATTGCTTTTACTTACAAAACTACAACCTACAACTACTACAAAACGCGAACTACCTTGAATTTCAAAAAAAGCTGAGACCCGTATTTAATTAAATCGTCTAAAGATTAAAATATGTTAATTTGGCATTTCTCTTACAAAGAACCCCGAACAAAAAATTCAAAAACCATTATTTTTTACAGAATATCCTTAAAAAACGGACATGAATGATCGTCCTTGGACAAATTGTATACACTGTTGGACGCGGCTTAAAAAAACCTTTCTTATGATATAGATATTGTATATGTTGGTAAAGAAACAGATCCACAAATTAACAAAATATTCGAAAATAGACCCTTTTTCAAAATGGTCCAGCTCACGAGAGGTCGAATCTGGAACCGTAATATTTGAAATGTTGTCTTAAAAAAGTCCAAGGTTAATTTTTAGAGGGTACATCGAGTACGAATTTCGCTTCCATACAACTTGAGTCGCTCTAATGTACATATGTAAATACATTGCGATCTTGGAAAGTAGAGTTGGTATCTTTACTCTCGACAGACATAAAAAAGAGGGTTGAAAAAGACACATAGTATACACCGTCGGTATATAGTGCACCGCTTCTGGTTTGAGCATTACCGTTTCATTTGCACACAAACATATACAACAAATTCAATAGAGTGTGCGATTTAGAATACAGAAACAGCATTAAACGGAGCTGTGTAAAGCGGGGTCTTACTGTAAATTCAAATGTTGAACCCATGTATCCCGAGCATTCATTGTTTTATTTTGGTGAGTTTGACTGTTTTTATGCTCCTATGTCTGTCGTATATAAACCATATTTATTTATATTTTTATGTCCTCCACATCATGAAGATGTTTGGATTTTATGTACACGTATGTGTACAAATCCCAATTGTACAGCTGCACTGTTATATGTATGTACGTATTATTATGTGTATGGCCATGTATACATACGTGTATTCGAAATTATTTTGTTAAACTAAAAATACAGTAAAAAAACATTATTTTTTTTTTTGAAAGATTAGACAGTTGTGTCTGGGTAGAATACATGTATGTATGCATATACAGTAGATAGCAAAAGTCTAGATATCCTAGTCCATTTTAAGAATGTTAGACAAAATTAAAATTTTTGGTTTCATATTATAATAAAACTAGTTAACAGTGAACCTGGTTCCGCCCAAAATTGTTTTTTTTTTTTTTATTACCCAAAACAGGTCACTCATATATTTATTGTAATACGCTGCACCACCCCCTTTGAGCACTTATTAAAAAGAACATCGTAAACCGTATCTGTTCTACGGTACACAGATCTATCTAGTTTAAAATTTAATCAAAGTCGGTACGTTATTTAGGTGAGGCATACAAAGAATAACAATACGAGGTCCGAATCATGGGAAGCGCTGACGAAGTGAAGTTGTTGTGCTCGCTGCAAACAAAAGATATCAGACATACATGTACAGAGAGCGTCCCGTGATTTTTCGGGATTTTTGGATCCCGAATTATCCCGAAATATCCCGGGATTTCAGGATCGGGATAACACAATCCCAAATCCCGGGATTTTTTAAATATCGATCCCGTTTGGCATCCCTACCATATACTGCGGAAAATCTCCATAGATAGCACATTCAAATTGACAAATATTCTGTCAAAAATCGAAATAATTTCTCATTGGTATTAGTGAATCCAACAAAATTATTTCTTTGGGTGTATAATGAAAACTGGAAAAAATGACATATTTAGAGCTGAGATGCAACTGAATACGTCTTACTCTCTGTTTACGAACATTGTTGATGTTTGTGTCCAATGCGTGTAAAAAAACAGAATGTGTTCGATATCTGAGGTCTATGGGTGCCTTTGCGTTGTAGTCACCTTACCGCAGCAAGAATGCTAGGTTACAACGATCGGATTATTCGGTGAGAGCTTCCTCCATTTGGTCCTTGCACTGCAAACAAATCTGACTTCCTGAAATCTCTGCTTCAAATATCTCTCCCACCTGATCATCCTCTGCTAATCGAACGACATGACCAAGCCAACGCAGTCGGTTGATCTTAATACTCTGCCACAACGTTCATGTCGTTAATGTATTCGTAATAGGCATTGCCAGATGGGATCGATTTTTAAAATCCCGCGATTTGGACAGTTGAATGTCTAAATCAGTTGCCCTATTAACTCATTTTATAGGGATTTTACATTCTTCAATGCTTCAAATAACTTTTATTATTAAGTTTAGTGATATAGAATTTTTTTTCCAGGAGCTTTTGTAGGGTCAAAATACATACGAATTCACAATCCCGAAAATCCCGAAAAATCCCGGGATAAGTTTTAAAAATCCCGGGATTCGGGATTGTGTGAATCCCGAAAATCCCGGGATTTCGAGTTTCGGGATTTCCCGATTGGCATCCCTAGTATGTATGTATGTATAATATTTTATTGCTTTTATTTACAAAACTACAACCTACAACTACTACAAAACGCGAACTACCTTGAATTTCAAAAAAAGCTGAGACCCGTATTTAATTAAATCGTCTAAAGATTAAAATATGTTAATTTGGCATTTCTCTTATGAAGAACCCCGAACAAAAAATTCAAAAACCATTATTTTTTACAGAATATCCTTAAAAAACGGACATGAATGATCGTCCTTGGACAAATTGTATACACTGTTGGACGCGGCTTAAAAAAACCTTTCTTATGATATAGATATTGTATATGTTGGTAAAGAAACAGATCCACAAATTAACAAAATATTCGAAAATAGGACCCTTTTTCAAATGGTCCAGCTCACGAGAGGTCGAATCTGGAACCGTAATATTTGAAATGTTGTCTTAAAAAAGTCCAAGGTTAATTTTTAGAGGGTACATCGAGTACGAATTTCGCTTCCATACAACTTGAGTCGCTCTAATGTACATATGTAAATACATTGCGATCTTGGAAAGTAGAGTTGGTATCTTTACTCTCGACAGACATAAAAAAGAGGGTTGAAAAAGACACATAGTATACACCGTCGGTATATAGTGCACCGCTTCTGGTTTGAGCATTACCGTTTCATTTGCACACAAACATATACAACAAAATTCAATAGAGTGTGCGATTTAGAATACAGAAACAGCATTAAACGGAGCTGTGTAAAGCGGGGTCTTACTGTAAATTCAAATGTTGAACCCATGTATCCCGAGCATTCATTTGTTTTTATTTTGGTGAGTTTGACTGTTTTTATGCTCCTATGTCTGTCGTATATAAACCATATTTATTTATATTTTTATGTCCTCCACATCATGAAGATGTTTGGATTTTATGTACACGTATGTGTACAAATCCCAATTGTACAGCTGCACTGTTATATGTATGTACGTATTATTATGTGTATGGCCATGTATACATACGTGTATTCGAAATTATTTTGTTTAAACTAAAAATACAGTAAAAAAACATTATTTTTTTTTTTGAAAGATTAGACAGTTGTGTCTGGGTAGAATACATGTATGTATGCATATACAGTAGATAGCAAAAGTCTAGATATCCTAGTCCATTTTAAGAATGTTAGACAAAATTAAAATTTTTGGTTTCATATTATAATAAAACTAGTTAACCCAGTGAACCTGGTTCCGCCCAAAATTGTTTTTTTTTTTTTTATTACCCAAAACAGGTCACTTCATATATTTATTGTAATACGCTGCACCACCCCCTTTGAGCACTTATTAAAAAGAACATCGTAAACCGTATCTGTTCTACGGTACACAGATCTATCTAGTTTAAAATTTAATCAAAGTCGGTACGTTATTTAGGTGAGGCATACAAAGAATAACAATACGAGGTCCGAATCATGGGAAGCGCTGACGAAGTTGAAGTTGTTGTGCTCGCTGCAAAACAAAAGATATCAGACATACATGTACAGAGAGCGTCCCGTGATTTTTCGGGATTTTTGGATCCCGAATTATCCCGAAATATCCCGGGATTTCAGGATCGGGATATACACAATCCCAAATCCCCGGGATTTTTAAATATCGATCCCGTTTGGCATCCCTACCATATACTGCGGAAAATCTCCATAGATAGCACATTCAAATTGACAAATATTCTGTCAAAAATCGAAATAATTTCTCATTGGTATTAGTGAATCCAACAAAATTATTTCTTTGGGGTGTATAATTGAAAACTGGAAAAAATGACATATTTAGAAGCTGAGATGCAACTGAATACGTCTTTACTCTCTGTTTACGAACATTGTTGATGTTTGTGTCCAATGCGTGTAAAAAAACAGAAGATGTTCGATATCTGAGGTCTATGGGTGCCTTTGCGTTGTAGTCACCTTACCGCAGCAAGAATGCTAGGTTACAACGATCGGATTAAGCAGTAGTCGGTGAGTTAAAACTAAGTACTGCCAATCCCCCTGCCTTTTACTCCCTATATTCTCAACTTTCCCACCTTCCTTTCCAAAACCCAGAAGAGTATGTCCCACATTGGAGGGCATCCTAATCTTCATATGATCCCATTGAGTCGGCAGTTCTAAAAATCTGGCAGTAGGTATAAAATGCCCACATTCTTTAATAAGAACAGGGAGCAGGTAATAGACTTTCGTTATTGTCGAACGTACAAAAAGTGTTCCTTTCTGGATCACTATCGAAATTCTCCTGCATTGACTTCTCCATTATAAAATCCTTTGCTGTATACTAGAGCGAACTGGGACAGTTTTAAAATGTTGGTAACAGATAACCCCCTTTGCAGGGATGGGAATATGTAGTTGCTGTGGCACACATTGAAAAATTTGCCCAGCAACTTACAAGGGATCTTAGAAGATCTTTCTTAAATCGGACTAGGGAGGTTAGGGACTTTGCTATGTATAAAGAGTTTCAATCCCCATAAAAGAGAAATAGTTAAAGCTAAAAGAGATTCCTTGGCTAAGTTCTGTGAGAATATTGCTTGCAAAATATTCTTTGGCGTTAGGCATGTTAACCTGGCCTAATGGTGAACACATAGAGAGCTGTTAAGCCTCGGTTGAGTTGTTAATGGAAATTTAATTTCCAGGTTCTGTAGATATGGAGAGTATCGCACATGAAGTGACGGAGACCAACTACATTCGTAACAGAAAGGAAATAACATCCATCGATAAAATACTAACAAAGAAGAGGATAGTAAGCAAGTCATTCAAAATCCAACAAATCTCTGGGAACGCATAGCATGGCAATCAATAATTTTGTGTGCAAAGATCAAAAAAACCGTTTTTGTAAAACAAATTTGGAGGGTTCGAGAAAAAAAAGAAAGTATTTTTGAATTCTAATCAACTAACTGAACAACATTGACTAGGTAGTTACTCGGGTGTATTTAGTTTTTTGTATTTTGTCGCATAGTGCTTTTGACCAGTTCAAACTTGGGTTGTGTGAGAGAAGCTAGGTTGCAATCTTGGCTAACGGGTTGCTATGGACGAGTATGTAAGTTAAATGTGAATATTAAAAATATTGTTACATAGAAATATAATAAATTTCATAAAATATTTCTATTTCATTATATGTACGAGTATACATACATATGTACACGAACTTATCGAAGTGGATTAGTTAAATATTTAAATTTCTTGTTTTCTACTGACGCAATGAATTCTTTTGCAAATAATTCTATAAAAAATTATTAAAAAATTTAAAAAAAAAACTTTAATTTTTATTGTTTTTTGTTATTGCTTTTTTTTGTTCAAATACCTTTCCTAGCACTCCAAATACGTTTGTCAATACTTTAATGAATAATAATATTTTCGTTAAATATTTGTAAGAAATTCTTTAAATTTTTTATGAGAATTAATTAAGTTTAAACATTCTATAAATTATGCAAAGCAATTCAAATTACATTCTTATTTTACTTTACTTTATGAACAATTTTATGTACATATTTTGGAATGTTTCCAAAGCATTTTAATGAATCTTTAACGAAAACAGTTTTCTTTCTATGGAATAGATGTTAAAAGAAAATTATTGAAACGAAATTTAATGGCTATTACGTATGATTTAGCCAATTATAATATTCAACTTTTATGTTACATTGTTTCCAATGCCAATGTAGAAATTATTTAGATAAATAATAGTGTTTTCACACCTAAAGTTAAAAACCTGCTTATAATACTGAAACCAAAATCAGCTGATTTTACGTTCACACTGTTTAAAAATCACTCTCATTCAAAAATATTGTTCAGAAATTAATTCGATTTCATTATACTTACAATTGTTAATGTTGGTTTTAAAATAGCAAATGTGGAATTGGACTTATGAGAGAGCTGAACAGTAGAATTAATACGTTAATTAATGCTTAGGGAATTAAACAGCTGAAGCCAGTGTGGACGGGTAATTCATGTCGCTAATATGCTTGCGTTTTGCTGGGTTCTTATGGAAGATCTGGGCCTTACGCGTACTCGCAAATAAAAATTATCATATCGTCTTTAGACAAAAGAAATCTATAAAAAAAATATGCTGAGGGACATGAACGTGAAACAAATAACAACGGAAACTAAAACTAAACAGGAAACAGATACCTACTGGAATTACATAACCTCAACAGCTCTAGATTTCAGGAGCTACCCCGAAAATTACCTTAACCTACGTTTATACTGTCACTATCGACTTACCTGAATTCTATATCTAATCACTCATTATCACAAATACGAGCAATACAAAAATTTATTTTGAAAATTTATAAATTCTTTATTTTTATTAAGTATAACAGTCTATGGGCCATTATTACAACTTGGCGTTAACTAAAGGGAGGATTTTAACGGAGAGATAAATTGTTGTTCATTATTACGAGTACCCAATAAGTTAGAATTGAGCGTTAAGATCATTCTACCTTTAACATTTAAGGTCACTTTATGTTCGAACTTGCCATATCATATGATATTTTCTATATGGCAACTTCAAATCTAAACAAAATTGGCGTATACAACAAAGAACAGACAGAGACCATTCACATTTGCTGACCGTTCGCAAATTCATTGCTTTTACTCGACAATAATAATAATGTGCATTTTTGTTTGTTTAATTACTTCTTATTACTGTTTGCTATTTTACATTCCCTTTTGTTATGACGTTATTCATCAAGCAACGAAATAATTCAATGCCACGTGAAATAACTAAAAACATTCACACCATTCGTCTAGTATTCGTTGCTTTGAGTGAATGAATCGATGTACATAGTTTCATTTCTACAACAATTAAACACATATTCTTACCCTACAATAAAACAAACGGTAATATTTGTTTCCAAAGGCTATTTGTGAAAACAAGACATCTTTCAGTTTGTTTATTATTTTATTTGGCAATGTATGTATACGCACATGCACACACGTATATACGCTAGTATGTATATGCGATCAGCATTGCAACCATTCATACCAATCGTTTAGTATTCGTTGCTCTTGGGAGTATTCGTTCACATTTGTAGAAGGCATGCATTTTTCGCTACACTCCGTTTTGTAAATCATGATAACCCGGAGATGGTTTTGGGGCGATCATCATTGTCTCATTAGTACTGTCATTTAGTAAGCAAAGTTTGTTATCGATATTATTATGATATTTGGTGTAATAGTCCTTATTAATATCTATGTTTGAATTAAATCTTCGGTATTTTTGTAAAAACAAGTATCATTCATAGTCCCTTCAATGTCTTTGAAAACCTCTATTTTAAATTCAAATTCTGCTGCTGGACCGCTGTGTGGCCTTGACGGTTTGGGTTCCATTAGTAATTCCGCTATAAAATCTGCCGCTCAAAATAGATTTGATTGCACCAACAAATGCAGGAGCACACCCAACGTAGGTCTCTCATGTTTTTTACCAGTTGTGATCTATTCGTTAAAGAGTATCTCTGAATACAATCGAAATTACCCTGGACGGTCGTTTCGCGTTTTAATCAAACGTATATGATCGTTATTATATTTGATAACAACGTTATATACGTTCAAAAGACTTCGAGAAGTGTGACAGTATCGAAATTTATATCGCGTATCGCAATTGAAGGAAATTTTAATGTCGTTAAAATATTCTTACATAAATTCATTGTCCCAAAGTGATATATTTTGTATTAACAATGAAATATGGACAAGGTTGTGAATTATCTTCACTTTTATTTAACTCTTCTTGGCCGCGGTAAGATATAAAACTAATCGCGAAGAACCGATCAGTATATATTGCTACATGAATCAGGGGCCGCAAGAATTATAAAAGCAGACACCTAACTGTATCATGTCAGTTATGCATTAGGGTTAAGAAAAGTAAGAACCAGGTGGTAACTCTAGAGAAAGAATTTTAACAGTTGGCAAAGCGATTGTAGATAAAAGAGATAAAGACAAAAGTGACTCAGACGACTATACCTAAGTCAACATCGGTAAGGTCTACATTGACGCCTCAGACGGCTATACCTAAATCAACATCGGTAACATCTGTCTTAACGACTTAGACGACTTTACCTAAGTCAACCTCGGTAACGTCTGCATTGACGCCTCAGGTTATAAATAGATTTGTTTTAAGGATTTAGAACTTTTTCCTATTTTAAAACTAACTAGATTTATCATTTTAAAAAGCGAAACGAACAAAAAAGAAGACAGAAAAGAAAAGTTCAAAGCCGAAGTTTTAAGAGCTAAGGCATTCGTATTAAACTTAAGGTCGAGTAGATGCTTCAAGCCGCTCTTTCTCAATCTACAAATGCAATGGAGGGGCGATTTAATTCATGTCTTCCCTGAAGGAGAGGATAGTTGCTTTTGGGGAAATATTAAATTTGTCGAGGATGGTGGTCTCTTAGATGATAAGAAATATTTTATATTACTTAAATCTTTCATGGAATGTGATATAGAATAAAAAAAACAAAAATAATTCGAAATTAAAAAAAGTGTTTTTATATGTTGAGGGATTTCTTTTTTTCAGAATTTTTTCTTTTTAATAAAATTGAAAATAAAAACGTAAAAAAGTATTTCATTTATTGAGCGGAAATTCCTTTTTTTCAGATTTTAGATAAAATAATTTATTGGAAACTATATTATATCCGGTGTGCTTCGCTACCCCCATTCGAAATTAGATACATACAGTGACTCCATCACATCATCAGACAAGCATTAGTCTGATATATATGGGCTTAAAACTTAAAAAGATTATATTAAATCTATGTTTTTTTGCTTTTATTGATACTCTATATTCCTGACTTTCAGATTAATAGAAAAAATTACAAAATTTTTCATGATAACGGTAATTCTATAAAGAAAAAGGAAATTAATTAAGTTTTTGCGCTCAACACATAATCGGACAAATAAGACCACGATTGCTGAAAATGACAAAAGACAACAATTAATACTTTATGGCATATCCTTTGTTCTCAAGAATGGTCTGTAAACGTTTTGAAATTGATTTTGCCAAATTATAGCGTACCACGGGTTCTATGGAGCTTCACGCTACCAGTAAAACTGCCTCATGCGGATTCAAAGTTTTAAATTGTTGTCGATTTACTCTTCTAGCAAATTCTTCCTAAAGACGTTCAATTATGTTGAGATCTGGGCTCTCTGCTGGAGTTGCCATAAGTTTAAGGCAATTATGGATCAACCAAAGCTTTGCCACACCCGATATGTACTTGGATGATTGCGGGGTGTTCGCCCGTATTGTTCGCTGATGATAACTGAGTCGATGACTTTTTCGACCACAATCTTTTCCAAAAGTGCGTCTGCCGTTCTGCTCCTGTGCATATTTGACTGAAGTATTCTTATGCCTGCGCTGCACCAGACTCCGGACATTGCCTAGAACCAGGAAGATGGTACAAGATTTGTGCCCTGCATGCATACATAGACAACATTTGGCTGGATTTGCGCATTCCCTAATTTTGTCACCCGCCTCACCACACTTTAAGCATAAGGTCGTTCGGTCTGGTCCCATGCAACCTGCCTTTCTGTGGCCTATAGTCAGACATGGGAAGCAACGTTTTTCACTGACCCATGGCCGAATCTTCCGCATGATTTCTCGGCACTGAGCGAGACTTTCCTCCTCCAGTGTTTCCATCTTGAATATAAATTCCACGCGAGGAGAACTGTTTTGTCGCGGCTCTTCAGCGGCCGTAGTTCCGCATTCCCACGTGGTTCTACCATTGTCTCCACCATTACTTCCTTCGTTGTAGTTGACGAGCCATAAGACACACTTTGCCCCGTCCCACAACCATCGTCTTAGCGGTCGGTGGTGATCGCGTTCTCTCTGTCTAAAAGGATCACTTCTTTCGAAGTGCTCCACATCATTATCAAAATTAAAATTAAAGTTTTCCATGATACAATTGGGTCCCCACTCTTAGCCCGTAGCATAGTTCCCACTAAAATGATGATCTATGCATGCAGGGAAGCCATGCGAAGGTTGACACCTGACCTCATGAGTATATATATTCCCTCCAAGGCGTCATAACCGCACTACAACCAGCCCAAAATCATCAAATTCATAATACATTCATACAAAATCATAGTCAATGTCGTACCACTTCGTCAATCTCGCCTTCTCATATCAATAAGTACCCAGCGGATGCCAGGCACCAGTACCCGGGGAGCGCCTCATCTAAGATACGGAGGCTGCCAGCTGCTTGACATACACATAAAGGGTAGCACAGTTAAAGCCCGTAGTGATGTCACCTTATAGGTGCATGTCCTCCCAGATACTAGTACAGCTAGAATCAATTTAATAAACAAATACCTGTCGAATTACATTTACCTGGTTATCAATTTAGTAGATCAGGTACAAAACTTCAAAACGATTAGCAAGAGGAGATAAAGAAATAAATTTATTTGGATGCAACTTATAGAGAGCTCGATATATCATACTCAAAATTAAAATATATGTACATACAAAATATCGAACAGATCGTTATCAGGTGTAAATCAGATCGTAAAAGAGATCGAGATCAGATATAATACCTACTATATCTGCTTTAGCTATATAGCTGATCAGAACATACGTAAAATACTACTACGTCTGCATCAACGCCTCAGACGACTAACCTACATAAGCATCGGTAACGTCAACAATATATTATCAGACAACATACCTACATTAACCACGGTAACGTTTGCATTAAAGCATCAGACGACTGTACCTAAATCAACCTCGGTAACGTCTGCATGACGCCTCTGGTGGCTCAGGTTATAAATAGATTTGTTTTAAGGATTTAGAACTTTTTCCTATTTAAAACTATCTAGAGCGAAACCAAAAAAAGAAGACAGAAAAGAAAAGTTCAAAGCCGAAGTTTTAAGAGCTAAGGCATTCGTATTAAACTTAAGGTCGAGTACATGCTTCAAGCCACTCTTTCTCAATCTACATATTTCAATGGAGGGGCGATTTAATTCATGTCTTCCCTGAAGGAGAGGATAGTTGCTTTTGGGGAAATATTAAATTTGTCGAGGATGGTGGTCTCTTAGATGATAAGAAATATTTTATATTACTTAAATCTTTCATAGAATGTGATATAAAAAAAAAAAAACAAAGATAATTCATAATTAAAAACAAGTGATTTATTTGTTGAGGGATTTCTTTTTTTCAGAATTTTTTTCTTTTTAGTAAAATTGAAAATAAAAACGTAAAAAGTGTTCATTTATTGAACGGAAATTCCTTTTTTTTCAGATTTTAGATAAAATAAAACAATTTTTTCTTCGCTTGAATTTATTGGAAACTATATTATATCCGGTGTGCTTCGCTACCCCCATTCGAAATTAGATACATACAGTGACTCCATCACATCATCAGACAAGCATTAGTCTGATATATATGGGCTTAAAACTTAAAAAGATTATATTAAATCTATGTTTTTTTGCTTTTATTGATACTCTATATTCCTGACTTTCAGATTAATAGAAAAAATTACAAAATTTTTCATGATAACGGTAATTCTTTAAAGAAAAAGGAAATTAATTAAATTTTTTACGCTCAACACATAATCGGACAAATAAGACCACGATTGCTGAAAATGACAAAAGACAACAATTAATACTTTATGGCATATCCTTTGTTCTCAAGAATGGTCTGTAAACGTTTTGAAATTGATTTTGCCAAATTATAGCGTACCACGGGTTCTATGGAGCTTCACGCTACCAGTAAAACTGCCTCATGCGGATTCAAAGTTTTAAATTGTTGTCGATTTAATCTTCTAGCAAATTCTTCCCAAAGATGTTCAATTACGTTGAGATCTGGGCTCTCTACTGGAGTTGCCATAAGTTTAGGGCAATTATGGATCAACCAAAGCTTTGCCACACCCGATATGTACTTGGATGATTGCGGGGTGTTCGCCCGTATTGTTCGCTGATGATAACTGAGTCGATGACTTTTTCGACCACAATCTGTTCCAAAAGTGCGTCTGCCGTTCTGCTCCAGTGCATATTTGACTGAAGTATTATTATGCCTGCGCTGCACCAGACTCCGGACATCGCCTAGAACCACGAAGATGGCACAAAGATTTGTGCCCTGCATGCATACATAGACAACATTTGGCTGGATTTGCGCATTCCCTAATTTTGTCACCCGCCTCACCACACTTTAAGCATAAGGTCGTTCGGTCTGGTCCCATGCAACCTGCCTTTCTGTGGCCTATAGTCAGACATGGGAAGCAACGTTTTTCACTGACCCATGGCCGAATCTTCCGCATGATTTCTCGGCACTGAGGCGAGACTTTCCTCCTCCAGTGTTCCCATCTTGAATATAAATTCCACGCGAGGAGAACTGTTTTGTCGCGGCTCTTCAGCGGCCGTAGTTCCGCATTCCCACGTGGTTCTACCATTGTCTCCACCATTACTTCCTTCGTTGTAGTTGACGAGCCATAAGACACACTTTGCCCCGTACCCACAACCATCGTCTTAGCGGTCGGTGGTGATCGCGTTCTCTCTGTCTAAAAGGATCACTTCTTTCGAAGTGCTCCACATCATTATCAAAATTAAAATTAAAGTTTTCCATGATACAATTGGGTCCCCACTCTTAGCCCGTAGCATAGTTCCCACTAAAATGATGATCTATGCATGCAGGGAAGCCATGCGAGGTTGACACCTGACCTCATGAGTATATATATTCCCTCCAAGGCGTCATAACCGCACTACAACCAGCCCAAAATCATCAAATTCATAATACATTCATACAAAATCATAGTCAATGTCGTACCACTTCGTCAATCTCGCCTTCTCATATCAATAAGTACCCAGCGGATGCCAGGCACCAGTACCCGGGGAGCGCCTCATCTAAGATACGGAGGCTGCCAGCTGCTTGACATCACATAAAAGGGTAGCACAGTTAAAGCCCGTAGTGATGTCACCTTATAGGTGCATGTCCTCCCAGATACTAGTACAGCTAGAATCAATTTAATAAACAAATACCTGTCGAATTACATTTACCTGGTTATCAATTTAGTAGATCAGGTACAAAACTTCAAAACGATTAGCAAGAGGAGATAAAGAATAAATTTATTTGGATGCAACTTATAGAGCTCGATATATCATACTCAAAATTAAAATATATGTACATACAAAATATCGAACAATCGTTATCAGGTGTAAATCAGATCGTAAAGAGATCGAGATCAGATATAATACCTACTATATCTGCTTTAGCTAGTATAAGCTGTTCAGAACGACGTAAACATACTACTACGTCTGCATTCAACGCCTCAGACGACTAACCTACATAAGCATCGGTAACGTCAACAATATATTATCAGACAACTATACCTACCTACATTAAACACGGTAACGTTTGCATTAAATCATCAGACGACTGTACCTACAGAGCAATCAGAAGGCATTTTCCTGTTA
>CM025791.1:63005345-63036498 GCA_014635995.1 Sarcophaga peregrina
AAAAATTCTGTGTTATGGTAGTTCATTCGGCTTCAATTCTTGCATTAGTTGTATTTTGAAAGGCTTCACAGCTAAATCTTTCGCAAAATCTAAAGTCTAGTCTATAGTCTAGTCTATAATCTAGTCTATAATCTAGTCTATAGTCTAGTCTAATCTAGTCTAGTCTAGTCTTAAAGTCTAGTCTATAGTCTAGTCTATAGTCTAGTCTAAAGTCTAGTCTTAGTCTAGTCTAAAGTCTAGTCTAGTCTATAATCTAGTCTATAGTCTATAATCTAGTATATAATCTAGTGTATAGTCTAGTCTATAGTCTATAATCTAGTATATAATCTAGTCTATAGTCTAGTCTATAGTCTAGTCTATAGTCCTAGTCTTTAGTCTAGTCTTAGTCTTGTCTATAGTCTAGTCTATAGTCTAGTCTATAGTCTAGTCTATAGCCTAGTCTATAGCTAGTCGTTAGTCTAGTCTAAAGTTTAGTCTATAGTATAGTCTATAGTCTAGTCTATAGCCTAGTCTAGTCTAAGGTCTAGTCTATAGTCTAGTCTAAAGTCTAGTATATAATCTAGTCTAAAGTCTAGTATATAATTTAGTCTATAGTCTAGTGTATAATCTAGTCTATAGTCTAGTCTATAGTTTAGTCTATAGTCTAGTCTATAGTCTAGTCTATAGTTTAGTCTATAGTTTAGTCTATAGTCTAGTCTATAGTCTAGTCTATAGTCTAGTCTAAAATCTAGTCTATAGTCTAGTCTAAAGTCTAGTCTATAGTCTAGTCTATAGCCTAATATATAGCCTAGTCTATAGTCTAGTATATAGTCTAGTGTATAGTCTATTATATAGTCTAGTATATAATCTAGTCTATAGACTAGATGTATAGTCTAGTCTATAGTCTAGTCTGCAGTCTAATCTATAGTCTAGTTTAAAATTCAAATTTAATAACAAATTATTAATCTTGGATCATTCTACTCTCTCGTCCATTTTCACATCCTTTATTCTGAGTTTTCTGCAATAACCATTTTTTAGTTTTCAATATTTTGTAATTTTTGTGCTGTTTACAAAAGTCAAGCAAGTATTCAAAGTAAATTAATAAAGTAGCGACACAAACGAACGTCTACAAAAACCACATGTTTTTTTTTTTTGTTATATGGTTTGAACCACAGAAGACGTACAGAATGGAAACGGAATTTTGACGTTTACATAATTTTGGTGAAAGGGACAGCAAGCAAATATTACCAAAAAGTATTTCTGTCCCTGTCTGATTATTTATGTTTTGTTTATTTATGTTAGTTAATTTTTAGGGTGGGTTTTTATTTTCTAATTTGGTAGAAATTTATGATATTTTTGTAAAATAATAGACTATTTGTGAAAGGAAATGAACTGTTGTATTGAGGAAACGTAATACGGAACTAATGTATTTGGTGACACATACATACATAATTGGCCATTACAACCCTTCAGTCAGGATTACGACCTAGCTCCTCACACCACTTATGTTGTGTGCGTTAATTTTATACATGAGTGGTGGGACCTACAGTTTAAAGTCGACTCCGAACGACAAATTTTTGAGAAGCTTTTCATGGCAATTTTTACTCTCAGAGTCTTTGCCAGAAATCTGCTGAGAGGAAGTCGTCGAAGAAATATTTTTTAGTTTTGATGTCTGACCTGGGATTCGAACCCGGGCCTTTTGTCTAATAAGCCAACACACTACCCACTAGACCACGGCGACTTCAACACATTTCAGTAGTATTTAACCAATTGAGAGGTATATTCACAAACTCCTGAATCAAAAAGTTATGAGCATATATTTAGTTATATTTTTATTTCTACTTATCTTTTACACACGGAACTTGTTTCATTGTTAAGAGAAGATGCTAAGAGTTCGATTAATAATAAAAAAATTACCGAATTTTAACTTTTTCATTCAAGAAATTAATAAATACTAGTAATATACACAAAGTTCAGCAAGAAAAAAATTTTATGAGTAATAGGACTTATTTGATCTTGATTTATTTAGTTTCTTACATACCGTTTGCGCAAGAAACTATATTCATTACGATCAAAAACTGCATACATTTCGATTAATAATTAAATATTTAAGAATCTTTAAACTTTTCATTGAAGAAATTAAAAAATATTCAAAATTTTCTCTTTTTTAACTCAAAATCAATGTTTGTTTACATTTAATTTTTCAACTTTATCCACCAGTTTTCACTCTGTATATCTGTTGCTTCTAACACATTTGCTTTGCAAAACGTATAATACATTTTTTGTCTCCCTCTAAAAAATTATGTAAAATTATGCTAAGTGAGGTTGTCAAACGTCAAAGTTTTCCCTTCTGTGCATGTTCTGTGGTTTGAACTGTCAAAAATTTGCAGGCTTATTAATGTAAATAAAAGCAAAAATACCTTTTCTAAAAAAGGGGAAAAAAGGGTCAAAAATCTTGAAAAGTGTCAGATTTATTTAATTTTAGTAAGGGGGCATAAAAAGTGGCGGGGTTGCTGAAAAAGTGTCAAATTGCGACTTTAGTCGCAACAGTAACGCTGGATTCAAGCTTACATACTTGTGATGAATTTTGGTCGGGTAAAATTATAAAATC
Organism: Sarcophaga peregrina; assembly: GCA_014635995.1. Taxonomy (NCBI): domain Eukaryota; kingdom Metazoa; phylum Arthropoda; class Insecta; order Diptera; family Sarcophagidae; genus Sarcophaga; species Sarcophaga peregrina. Next base: position 63,007,936 of record CM025791.1, read on the forward strand.
TTATTTTTTTTCTAATTTTTTCAAGTTTAGCTCTTCTTAATTGGTAAATTTTATTATAAAATAAGTGATAACATTCTCAAAGTGCATTATCTTACGAAGAGAGGGATACTTCATTTGATCAAATCGGGCAAAAATTGCCGTTGTTATTATTTAAAGAGTATAACGGTAGTGCTAAAATTTTTATACATATATAGTTTTTGAAACCAACTCCCATTTCAAAAACTTTCAGAATTTTCGTTGGATCTTAATAGTTTATCGTAAAATGTGTCAATTTAACATTTGCACGACTACCGGAAGTAGGCTAATAATGGTGGTTTTTACAAATATTATTATTTCCCTTTGTGCAAACATTGGTCAAATTATGATGTTCGCTCTAATGTGAAATTGATACGTCGTACACCCTGGTTCGAGTTAATTAAGCACAATATTCTGTTGTGGGCCTACCTGTGTCGTAAAGCTGATACCATCTCATATCCGCGAGAGTATTTTGTAGATTGCGCTAATACTATTCTATACATCTCGATTTACGTCGTCTAGATTCACGTTGTTTCGATTAACCTCGTCAAAAATTTTGTTTTCTTCAACTTCGTCATTCGATTTACGTCGCCTCTGTTGTTTATAAACAAAATAAGGGAAATTCCCTCCTAAAAAAAAATAAAATTGAATACATAGGAAAAAAATTTAATTATTTTATTTTTTTTTTTGGAAAATTTACATAAATAAATGCATATGATAGAATAAGTTATTTGAAATACGTCGCTCTTCCCGGAACATCCTACGACGTAAATTGAGGGAATACTGTATACTATTAGTGATGAGACCAAAATTTGATGTGACACACGTTTTAATGGAAAAATTTCTGTAGCTCCCTATGCTTTATTAGCAATCAAGATGAGGTACAGTCTTTATATCATATTAGTGTATTTCGAGCAAACGTTGTAATATTTAAGTAAGCAGCATATGGTAATACAATATGTAAATGTGTAGTTCTATTTATCAGTTATGACACAAAAATTTGCATATGCTTCATAATCCATGTTTATTAATAATTTTCAAATGGACACATGTGTGGTATTTTTGATAGGTTGCAGTCGATAGCATGTAGCCATGTTTTCTAATAGCTGCTGGATTCTTATTACTATTTTTATCTGTATTATTCAGGGACAATTTCTGAAAGGTTGCAGATGTGGTAGCCAAGCTTTCTTGAAAATAGCCAAGCAAACATAAAATAAACCAATACAATTGATATACACATATACAGCTGTGTGAAATATAATAGTAGCGCTACAACATAAATTTAACTTTTCGTTTCTGCAGTGTCGTTCGGTATAGAAATCAAGTACTACCTATGGATATAGCATCCCTAAACCTTCACCATAATGATCAGAAATATACTTGTCTCTTTCTTAGCATTTTTAAAAGTTACAGTTATTTTTTGTAAACCATGCCAGTTTTTTTCTGTGCAAATTAATAGTAGCAAGCGTGTGTGAATTCTTACATAATTAAAAAATTTCCATAAGGCAATAAGTTTTTGGCAATAAATTAAAATAAATAGTGTTTTCATTCAATTTTTTAATTAAAATTATTAATATAAATAAATAAATATAATAAAAAATGGCGCGGAAAACACTGCTCTCCAGCCAACAAAAAAATAATAAAAGAAACTTCTCCCAGAAGGAAAATCTTACAGATTTTTTCAAAATATTGTAGGATGTTCCCCCACGATTATTGGAAATTGCAAAAAATTTGAACAAAGGCCAGAAACTCGGGGACGCAAAGCAAAAATTTCTCCCAACGACTCAAGAAGAATGAAACGCATTGTATCATCAGACCCATTTGTTACTTCAACAAAGATAAAACAGGACTTGGAGCTTGATGTTCATACCTCAACTATTCGTCGACATCTAATTAAAGGCAGTTTATGTGGTAGAAGCCAAAGGAAAGTACCATTGCTGCATTCAAGACATGTCTATAACCGACTTAAATTTACTAGACTTCACGTTGATTGACTTCAGTTGAAATGAGGCAATATTCTGTGGACAGATGAATCCAAAGTGGTTCTTTTTGGTAATCCTGGCACCAGAAAATATCTAAGAAGACCAAAGAACAAGGAATACGATTCTAAATTTGTCATAACGACCGTGAAGCATGGCGGTGCTAAAATTAACGTTTGGGGTTGTTTTTCTTATAATGGTACAGGACCCATATTTTGGATTAAAGGTAACATGGACTCCTCAATGTATGTGGAAATTTTAAAAACTGTCATGCTACCTTATGCAGAATATAATATGCCGCTTAAATGGGTATTCCAACAGGACAACGATTCCCAAACATACCAGTAAAATGGCAAAAAATTGGTTTTCTCATAATAAAATGTAAGTATTAGAATGGCCGGCTCAGTCCCCAGACCTAAATCGCATTGAACATCTTTGGGGCGATGTAAAAAAGGTGTTTTTAAAGATAAGCCGGGAAATGTAGAGCAGTTGTGGGCGTCTGCTTGGTCAGCTTGGGAAAATATTCCTATCGAGAGGTGCAGATCTTGAGTTGACTCAATGCCTCGGCGTTGCGCAGCTGTAATAGCCAATAAAGGCTTTTCAACTAAATATTATTATATCGTACAAAATGAGATAAAAAGAAATCACTTGTGACAACATTTTTTTTACAGATACGTTTTCTAATGCACTACTATTTTTTTGCACACCAAATATTTTGGGTTTTTAACAATTTTGTATCGTTTTTTTTGGATAATTAATATTTGTATTGAAATTTTTTTATTTTTCAAAAGTTTAGTCTGGTGGTAATAAAATGTAACAACAAACTTTTTTTAACTTGTATAAAAATAAATTTTTTTACTTTACTAAAATATTTTCAATACTGCGCTACTATTATTTTTCACACAGCTATACATACTAGAGGTGTGCACAAGACATTCTGCTAGCTTACCGTTCACCGAATGTAATACTGCAGTGTACTCTTTTCTGTTGATCTTGATTTTATGAGTGCAGTGAAATGTGTATTTCTCATTTATTCAATGTATACAACAGCACTCGTATACCTGTGAAGTAACGGAACTATGCTTTGTGTTGTAAGAGCATTATTTACTGCTGAAACTACATTTTCAGTATTGCCATACGAATATCAGTAGTGTAAAAAAGTAGTAGTTTAAAAAAAGTTTTTCGCAAGAAATAAAAGGTTTAAATGGCAATGCTGGCGAGCAAACAAAGATCAAAACATTCGGACCTTTCTTATTCATTCTTGTGAGTAGGTTACGATTTTACGTGCGCGGGTGATGTTTTGTATGAATGTTTTTGTTTTCATTATTTTTATTATTTTTTATTTATATTTTTTTATAATTACACTACCATATTTTTGGAAAATAAAAACAAAATTGCGTTGAAAAACAAAGACATTATAGTATACATCGTTTCCTTGCGCCATAAACTCAAAGAAAAATTTTCCCCAGAAATAAAAAGTTTGAAAAAGTTATTGGCAATGCTGGCGTCGACGAAGATGTTCAGTTGCCGAGAGCAAAAAGAGAAATGCACGTTGTGACACTATGAAGCTAACAATATTTTTGTTGTGCTCTTCACACAACACTCTTTTATACTGTTGTACAATGGTTTACAAGTGCAGTTATTTTTTTAACACTATCTTATCTTCACACTTATTTATATTTGCAGCTACAATCAATATTTGGTCTTGCGAAAAATGCAATAGTGCGCAATTTTACACGACTTGTGCACACCTCTACATGCAAATGAATTGTATGTAAATAAATGAAGAGATTTATTTCAGATTTTTTGTTTTTTTTTTTTTTGTAAGAGTAAACAAAAAACAAATGCAATGCAAAAGAAAATACTAGACGACAGCATGTTACCATCACGATTTATGGTTGCAAACCCAATAAAAGCTCTTCACATACATATCTTCGGTAGTAGAAATGTACGATGCATTGAACGGTCAATACTGAACTAGAAATCCTGTGCCTTGAATGAAACTAAAAGTCATATTAGAAGTTGAGAACGCTTTAAATATTTAGGGAGGCGGATATGAAACTTAAAATAAAAATAAAATAGAAAAATTAATAAACTTAAACTGAATTACTTTCCATTAAAATTTGTACTGTCCTAAGAGCAATAAATGGAGATGGTTAACCCATTTACAGCGTATGGTTACGGTTACTATCTTTTGTTGGAGTGTGTATAAATTATTTTGGGGCTCATATCTCTTATTTTTGACTGATGTTTCTTCTGCAATATCCAATATCCACATGCGTCTACATCTACTGTATTGGTGCTTATATACTGCAATAAAAGTATGATTGTGTATATCTGTACTGTATTTGTATTTTTAAAGGATGCTTGCAGTGATATTTCATCTTGTATGCCACATAAATTCGTATATTTTTGCATTTACAGAGGTTTGTGCAAATGTGCCCGTTTTCGTTATAAGCTCATATGCATAGTTGGAATGTTTTTATGTTGATACCATACATTACCACAGGCATTGGCATTTCGAAATAAATTTCTTTCCGTTCGGTACAACATTCCTAAAACGTTAGATACAGTGGAGTGTGGTTTTGGTGCATCACCCATGAGGAAATTAATTTTTAGAAAGTAGTTATATATCCACAACCCACTATACAAACTAAACCTTTTCACATGTATTTTCGCCCCTACAAATACCAGAAACCTTAAATTATCATAAAATGATTACCCCTACTTTCGGGATTTTAATATACATAGGCATACAATGCATATATGTATATATATTGTTACGTTTTTACCTTCTAAAAACGTTAAAAATATAAGTTCGTAGATTGCAAATAAAATAAATATGTGTTTAATTTTCAATCAATTCTTTATTATCTGCACTACTTTTGTGCCACTGTTCGAACTTATTCCACGTATACAACGATAACTTTCACAGTATTTGCTTGTTCGTGATGTTTCTCTGCTTGCAAGCTTTTTTTGTAAGCAACAACACTTGTTAGTTACTCTTCTTTGCTCACAACCTCTATGTAAGTACATCGCTAACAACTTGCAACTTGTCTGCACACAAGTCTGACTAAATTATAATTCGCACACAATTCGCTGGATGATTAGTGTGATGAATGTTCTCGAAGGGAGATGAAGGCCTTCGGGAAGAATCCAAAAATATAAACAACTTGTTTCCATTTTTGTTGTTTGTATGTCTTATATGCATTTTGGTTTTGCTTGTTTACTTCTTTATTCGCTGCACTTTGTTGTTGGTTGTTTACTTCTCTCATCGCTGTACTTTGTTGTTATATATTTTTTTATGATGATATATATATTATTATATATTATATTTTTGTTTATTCTTTGATCATGTGAACAACTGCATTGTTCTGTTTTTGGAGCTTTTATTTACCATTTTATGCATGATCAAGTCTATTGTGTTGTTTATTATTTTAACAACACCATTTCCATTTTCATAACAATATTATATTATATATTTACATATGTATACACATTATAAGATATGTATATTCCTCGGACGCGATTTAATCAACAATGTTAAGTCCAATAGTAGCAGTTATCCAGTATTTACAAGAAGTCCGGAGAAAGCACATTTAATGTGTGTAATTCCAATTTCTAAGTAGAAGGGGTTTTATGGATCCCTGTATATTACTCTACCACATCGACATTCTTCAACCACAGACCCAACAAACATTTTAAATTAAATATTTAATCTTGGTACGCTTAATTGTATAACATTTTGGGGCCTTCATTTTTTTTTTGTGATTTTAAAGCTTGGTATGCATTATGTTACAAGTGTATACTGTATATGGTACAACTAAATTGCAAAATAATTTTTTTTTGTTGTTTTTTAATTTTACTAGAATGTTGGATGCTGTAGTACATTAGTTTAACTATTTTCAACTTTTCAAATATTTCGTCCAGTTTTATTTTATTTGGTTTCATCAATTTGTATCAATATTTGCTGTGCTAAATGAAGTTTGTTCTCCTTTATTGAACTAATTGAAGTATGATTGATATTGGCACTGATAATAAAGCATTGTTCATATAAAATCCAATGGCATAAATTGATAAGTACGTAATAAAAAGTATTTGGTTATTCGGAAATCATTTTCTGAGATAAATCGCACTGAAGTACAAAAGCAATAGCATTAAAGGCTTCATCTATAGTTGAGAAAAAAAAACCGGAATATCTACCGAGTTGTATATTTAGTTGAGTAGAACTCAAGGAATCCTTAAAAGTTGTTTTATTTGAAACAAAAAGGAACCGTTCAATGTTTACGAACCGATTAAAAATGTAAAGTAAAGTTAGAAAAAGTGCTTCTTTGCCTTATTTTTTCACAAAAGTGCTAATATCTAAGATGCAGTTTCAACATTCTCTTCGTTTAATAAAATTTGAAAAAAAAAATTTATTTAGCTGTGAACAAATATCATCATTTCATCGTGCTAATTGCGAATTTTGTAACAGAAAATGTTGATTTTCAGAAAGTATTTACATTTAGTTTTTGTACTTTGAAGAAAAGTTCTGGTGAGTCTCATTGAATAATAATCACAAAGAGATAACGATTTTAATGTGACAAATAAAGAACCGGGAAGATAATCAACAAGTTTGAAAACCGTCGACTGGGCATTAAGGCACGACAAGGTAAGTTTTACAAAGCAAAACTTCATTAGCCTGAGAGCTGCTACCCCACCCACCGTATATACTACACCAAGGCAAACTCATAGGAGGTAGCATTGTCTCAACACATAACGGCTTTTGGAATGTCAGAATTTTGTTGTTTTTTTCTTTCTGAATTTTGTACCGGATGTATAACGATACGCACGCTAGAAATTCTTCAGGATTTTGCGAGATGACCACTAAATATGAATATATCTTTTAAACTACAACCTAGATTTACTATATTTATTTAGGTGAGAGTGATGAATTACCCAAAAAATATTTCGTTCTCTCCAACTAAGTGCCTAAACTTTGACAAATAAGAAATAACGTTTACAGCTTGCCATTTTTCTCGATGGCCATATAAAAACATGTTCTTTACATAAAGTGGGAATAATTTTTTTTATTTATAGATGCCCCACTATTCAGTAATTAAGTAAGCATGGCATAAAAATCAAAAGAAATTTCGATACATAAAATTTATTTAGTTTTTTAATTGCTTTTATGAATTTTGAGGATTAATTTTTTTGACATTCCGCGAGTACTTCACAAAACCAAAATTCCTGTCAGTCAGTTAGGAATTGGCCTTGGTCAGCTGTGACATTCCGCTGGTTGTTTTTGCATTGTTGTACTTGTTGTAGAGATGCGGCTAACCCCTATGAATTTGTCTTACACCTAACTCTCATATGTAAGGACTGCCTGCATAGTGTCTACATAAGCATTCTTTGTTTATGAGAAAAAATTTAACCGACATGAAACAGATGGAAAGCACTACAATTGGCCTAAGTCATGTACTGATTTTTTGTCTAACAATACTTAGATACCGTATCGGCACTACGTTCTTTATAATATTTTAATTTATTTTTTTTTTTAATGTCGATACCCTTTTTGTTTAAAGAAGATGGCAATATTAAAGGAAATTTAAAAAAAAACGAAACCCAATCAGCCGTAAAATTAAAATTTTGGGAATTCTTAACATTCCCATGTCACTGCAAATAATTTCTTTCGGGTAAACAAATCGTCTACGATAGTGTCCTTAATTAAAATAAAAGAATATTTAAGCAGAGTAAGCAAACTTTTAAAACAAGAATAAAGAAACATATTTTCTTATACGTTATAGGTTAAATTTGTTAAAATTGTTTAAGTATGTTAGTTTATATCAGGGGTGCTCAAAAGTTCCTTATGGAAGTGCAAACACCAATACATTTAAAGAAAAACAAATTTTTATTAAATATTTTTTGTTGTGATGCATACAAACCACACTTTTAAAAAATCCACATTGATGCTCGTGTTGTCAGCGTTTACCAGCAAAGTATACGAAAATGTTGTTGCTTTTTACACAACGAAGAAAGACGAAAGAAATAAATGCTGAGTGTGCTGTACACGTATATGTAATACACAGCCTATTGCTATGTGCTTTTACAAGAACAAAAGTGCATGAAGTGTATAGGGCTTGGCCACCACTGGTTTATATACTACATATGGTGCTTAAAAAACTATTTGTTGTCTTGTCATCTAATTTTCCCTTTCTTTTTATTAATTCTACCAAATTGAACAGTCGTACTAAAAACAGGAAACTTGTTATACTGGCATGTAGGCATCTTGGAATGTAAAAATTTGCATACAGGGTGGCTGATATGTATTGCAACCTAATTTAGGTTGTTATCTTTTGTAAATCGCTCGTCTGACAGCTGATAGATTTATTCCAGTGACAGTTCATTTTATTATTTATAAGCTTACAAAAGTATTTTGATCTATTGCATTCAGAAAAGAAGTTATTCGTGATGGAATTCAAGGGTGATAGTGTGATTGCTTTATATTTGGCTGGAAAACCTCCACAGGGGGCTATCGTTAGAGCATTCCAGCATTAAATGTGAATAAATATTTTGTTTTCTCGTACCATTGCTCATTACCGTGATACTAGCAGTGTTGCATCGCGTCCATAAAAAAAAAACGTTAACAACACCAGAAATGATTCGAAATGTGAAGGAGGCTAGATTTAATCGAAATCCACGCCGCTGTGGTAGAAAAATTGCTAGTGAGATGAATATATCGCGAGAACGGATGCAACACTTATTCCAAAATGAGCTTGGACTAAAGCCATGGAAGTTCCAAAAATTGCAAGAGATTACCGCTGGACAAAAGAAGGAAGACTGGAAAGAACCATGCACGAAAGTGGCCAGTTACCGAATTTGGTTTTCTCCGATGAGAAGCCATTCCAAATTGAGCAGTTTGAACAAAGAAAATGATCGGCTTTACTTGCCAAAAACGTCAGCTAAAAATTTACACCTGCGATTGACCACCAGAATTCAAGCGCCGCCGATAGTTATGGTTTAACGGTCGTGGGGTTAAAATAAATGCCGAATATTATCGGGAAAGTGTCGTAAAGTCAGTATTGAAGCCCTGGGCAGACAACCATTTCGGCCGCAGACCATTGACATTCCAACAGGACTCAGCTCCACCGCACTCAGCACGCGTCAACTAACCGCAGAATGGCCAGCAAAATCTCCGGATCTCAATCTGTTGGACTTTTGCGCCTGGGGCATTTTGGAGAGTAAGGTTCTCACTAAAAAATACCAAAGTGTCGATCATTTCAAGACGGTGCTTCCCCCGGCATTTGACAAAATAGCGCAGAGTAACTTTCGTGCAGCCGGTGATGGCTTTGTCGTTCGTTTGAAGGCCATAATTCGTACCAAAGGTGGCCAATTCGAACAAATCTAAACTGATTCTAAAATTTGATGGTATTTCCAATATTTTTTACTTTTGAACAATAAAATTAAAAAAATATAGCGCTTTACTTTGTTAGTTTATATATCAGCCACCCTGTATATTGTAGGTTTATTAAATAAAAGGAAAAGCATCTTAAGCGCAGACTGCTTGTAGAGTATTCCTTAAAAGAAAAAACGCAATTATTGTGCGACAAACTGAATGCTTGAATTGGCTTCCTAAGGGTCATTCCCGACAGATTATACGACGTAGGCACCAGTAATGTTGTTTTTCTAGTTAGAATTGTGGCTGATGTACAACCGTACACGCTGCTACACTTCTCATGGCTTCCCAAAAACTAAAGTAAAAGTTTGGCAGGCAAAATTTCTACTCCACATTTTAAAAATATTTACTTACTCGTCTTTCAATGACTTCATGGTATCATAAAATTTCCATATTCCAAAACATGGTTTTGCATAAGCCATTATGAATGACTTTTTGATGGGGCTTGTGGAGCGGAGGCATCATTGGCCGGTATTCCTTCGAAAATGAGTGCGGAGCCACCGTTACGGTCTATATACACACCAATCGCACCATGATAATCCGATTTGTTTACCGCCCGCATTTCATGGGATTGATGTGAACGATACTTGCCATTGATGGCCGTTTAATTAGTCGAGTGAATATGACAATTGAGCGCCAAGAAGCTTCGATTTGACACCGTTGGACTATTTATAGACGGGGCCCCGTTGAAGAAAAGTGTTTTGTCGACAATACAGAGATAATTAAACATTCGAAGGCCAACATTCGTGATGTCATTGAAGAGATACGACAAAAATTGGTCCGATCGAATGAGGCAGCGTGAGGCCAGCACCAGTAGCCGTATGAATGAAACAATCGTCAATTTCTAACCGGGACAATTGTACATCACAACAAGAAAACAAGTTTGGCAAAATTTTAAACCGTTTTTGTTCTATTGCATTTCAGATTTAAACTTTTAAATTTCCCGCTCTACATGTTTTTTACATCAATGGAATGTGCTAGGTTTCTCGATCTAGAGACTTGACTTAACCCCAATGAAATTGTGCTAAGTCACAGGATCTGGGTGGTTCAGAAAATTTCCTGTCAACTAAATTAGTCGTAGGTTCTATTAACTAAATCGAGTCTTTTTATTATTTCCTAATCCTTGATTTACGGTTGCGTTATTTATTTAGATTTTGTACTCTAAGTACTGGTTGCAGGCAGAGTATGAATTTTGCGTGAATAAATTTCGGTAAGAGCAGGTGATTAGTCTCAACTACTTACTCCGACCGGAGGTTCTGGTCGCACTTTCGATAATGTAAGTTGGTAATATTCAGCGTCAACCTGAAAAGACTAAATACACGAAGATCTAGTAAACTCAACTATAGCAAAACCCTGATTCTCTTTACCTGATAAGGGAATAATGAGATCAACTTCATGGAAAGGCTAGATGCTTCTTTCTCTAAGATGTATGCTCTGACATATTCAATAAGTAAGTTGATAAAGTGGAATCGACACTTTATTCGGTATTGAGTGGCTAATATTTGATTTGTTCCCTTGTGCAGTGGTCACTGATTAGTACTAGGTTTGAAAGAAATGTTAAATACTTTCCTTTGGTATAGAACGGAACCCACCGATAATAACGACACAACAGAACTTTGTCTCCGCCATATTAGATTGAGTTTAAGCGTCTTCCCGAGGAAGAATTAATAATCGTCTGTAGACCAAAGTCCTTGTCAATACTTTGAGTATATTTGAGTATTGTTTACGAGACTGGTTCGTCTTCAATATAACCCAAGGAAATGAGTCTGATTACTGCACAATACAGCTTCAGTGGTCGAAAAAATAACTCAAGCCATGACTTACTAACTCTTCCCAAAGAATCTTAAAATCTGATCGTAAACGATAGTGCTATAGTAGATGTATTCAAATGTCATTAGAATTTTTTTCATTTTTTAGATTTCATAGGAGGTGATCCTAGCGAACAGCTTAGTATCAGGAAGATCATCCTATCTAGAAATAGTCCTTAAATCAATATTGTCGTTGACATCACCATCCCTTTATAATGTGCAAGATGGTAGTTCAGGAGCACTCAGTCAGTGATTCTTTCCATTGTCTTCATTAAAAAGGAGGGCAGATGTTTATAATTATTAGGAGTGATGTGGAAGTTGCAGTCCACTCGGATCCACAGGTATGATAGTAAAATATTCTGAAATTTCAATACTATCAAGTTTAGTAGCTTTATCCGTTTAAGAAAATGTTTAGTAATCCAACAAACATAAAAATGTACATTCACTTTTATATACGTATGAGAGATAGAGATTAGTATCTTTAAATTTTTATGGTTAATATAAAGAAAATATTTGAAAATAAATTTAAATAGTGAACCCATGTATGTATCTTACAAATTTCCTTCATTTCTTTTACGATTTTTCGATTTTCTTAGTAAAATCCTCGACCATTCATTTGTTTTAATTTCGGTGAGTTTGAATATTTTTATGTTCTTATGTCTGTCGAGTATAAACCATATTTATTTATCTTTTCATATCTTCGATTTCATGTATGTCGATGTACATATATGTATGTACTAGGGATGCCAATCGGGAAATCCCGAAATCCCGGGATTTTCGGGATTCACAAAATCCCGAATCCCGGGATTTTTAAAAACTTGTCCCGGGATTTTTCGGGATTGTAAATTCATATGTATTTTGATCCTACAAAAGGTCTTGAAAAAAAATTCTATATCATACGCCCATGTTCTGGAAAACGCAGCGTTTTCAAATCGCTTACGGTTTGAAAAACGCAAAACGCATGATAACCTGTTCTGAAAACGAAGCGATTTGCTGGCGTTTTGCATTTTTCGAAGTTGCATTCGAACAATGAAAACATATGTTTTATCATAACAAAACATAAACAAATGAAAAAAGTTAAAATGCCTACAGCGTATTTACTTGCTATATTAGCTTTAAAAAAACAAAAAGCAAAATAAATGTTAATGGAAAAACACTAAAGGGCTTTTCCAATCCATTGGACAATCCAGATCATGCGTAATTTCTATATAATTTACGTATTTTATTTGTGAGTTTTCAGAAAAATTGTGGCAAATGCATCTTTTCAGATAGAGATGTTACTTATGAACAATCACGAATAATTGGTACTTTTTAACACGGGTAGTCGGTTTAAAATAAAATTCTGTATGATTTATTTGCTCGCATAAACGTTTTAAAGTACTTTATACAGGTTTTAAATTATTTTTTAACTTTTATTCAGGATTTATTTTTACGATTTAATATATATATGTGAATTTAATAAATTTCAAATATTAATATCAAAAGTTTTAAAAGAAATAACCAAATAATTAGTTGTAAAATTAACACCACTAGCATTAAATTTTTTTCGAAGATCAATCTGATCAGCTGTTTGCATAAATCGCCAGTTGATAAGTAAACAAATGGTACAAACAGTAAACAAACTCAAAGCAAATTTTTGTATTCAATATTTTTAATTTAAATCGTCAAAAAATACTAAAAGTTTTCATTGAAATAAAAAGAAAACATATTAAATTTAAATTGTGTATAATTTTATTGTTAATTTAAGGTACAGATTGAATAAAAAAGACCAGATCGCTTCAGTATACCCTAGCGATTTGAAAACGCCAAATTTCTAGCGATTTCGTTTGTCAGAACACCTATATGGCGTTTTCAAATCGAAAACGCAAACATTAAGCGATATGCGTTTTCCAGAACATGGGCTATAACTTCGATAATAGCATTTCAGGAAGCATTTGAGGAATACCCTCCTTCTAGTCATAAAAATTATTTGATGGCATCGAAGAATGCGAAAGCCCTATAAAACGAATTAATAGGGTAACTGATTTAGATACTCAACTGTCCAAAGAAATAGATTTATTTACATCAGGAGGTGGTAGAGGTGAATAGTTACAAGCTGCATACCGCTATGTTGGAACAATTTTACCAGCAAATACTGATTGCAAGAAGTGTTTTTCAAAGGTAGGGTATGTTGACAACAAATTTCGTTCAAGCCTATCAGATTACATGTAAGATGCTTAAATTTTTTGTTGGAATCCAAATAGTTTTCTTAAAACTAATACATTTGCATATGTATGAATAATTTTTACTTTTGTTATTTTACACTTTTTTGTTACTTTTTGTCTTTCTGTTTTTATATTTTATTTTTAATCGCATATAATTCTAAAATAATGGGAATATAAATGCTTTTTTTAAAAAAAAATCTTTTTATTATTAAGAGAAAATCGCGATATTTCCCATGATTTTTCGGGATTTTTGGATCCCGAATTATCCCGGTATTTCGGGATCGGGATTTACAAAATTCCGAATCCCGGGATTTTTAAAAATCGATCCCGTTTGGCATCCCTAGTATGTACACATTCCAACTATTCGGATGTAGATATTATTACATGCTATGTATGGCCATGTGTACATGTATACGAAAATTTTGTGTAAACTAAAAATTCGGCACAAATTATTTTTGGAATAATAAGACGACTATGTCTCGGTAGAATACATGTATTGTATGCATATACAGTAAGCAGCAAAAGTATAGATACTGTAGTTCATTTTTACCATTTGCCATGAATGTTAGGCAAAATTAAAGTTTTTGGGTTTATTTTATTTCTATTTTATAACAAATTTAAAAAAATTGTTAACAAAGAAAATATACTGCTGCCCCACAGTAGAAGTGCAAGTACCGATTAGAGAAAAAAGTGTATATTTACATACTATAGAGGTGTGCACAAGACATATAAAATTGCACACTAGGTATGGGTTTTTCTCAAGAACTAATATTGATTGTAGCTGCAAATATAAGTAAGTGTGAAGCAAAGATAAAGTAAAAAAAACAACTGCACTCGTAAACCATTGTACAACAATATAAAAGACAGTTGTGTGAAGAGCACAACAAAAATATTGTACTCTTCATAGAGACCCAATGTGCATTTCTTTTTTCAGTAAATGGGAAAGAAAAAAAATGTTTTTGTTTTTAAAAAATAAATAAACAAATGTAAACAATGAATATTAACATAGCAGTTTGAAGAGAAATTGGTGTGAAAGAGAGTTTAGGGCGTAAGCAAGGAATGTATAGAAACTTTTATGTACGCACATTTTTCAACGAATACACTACTTAATTTCATATGACAATACTGAAAATTTAACTTCAGTAGTGAAATATGCTCTTACAACGCAAAGAATATTTCCGTTACTTCACAGACAAACGAGTGCTGTTGTATACATTGAATAAAAAAAAAAAACACATTTCAGTGCACTCGTAAAATCAAGAGCAACAGAAAAGAGTACTCTACAGCATTGCATTCGGTGAAGCGTAACCTAGTCGAATGTCTTGTGCACACCTCTAGTGCATACATATGTATATAAAAGTCAAAGACCCAATGTATTGAAATGTTATACTCTAGATCGGCACAAAGAGAACATGGCTAAAAACTGACTGTAGTTGTGAGAAGCTTGTGTATTACCCAGAGGAAAATTGTTAGTAATATTTTCAAGCGTACTTATTAACCTAATAATATTTACCTACATGTAGTAGAAAATATAGAAAACATATACAGCGCTAAAACTCCACAGACAGCGCATTCAAATTGACAAATATTCTTCCAAAACTCGATATCATTTCTCATTGGTATCAGTAAATCCTACCGCATTATTTCTTTGGGTGTATAATGGAAACGTAAAAAAAAAAATTACATAAACCTGTTCTATTAGAAGCTGAGAAGCAACTGAATGCATTTTTACTACTTTTTTTTACAAACATTGATGTTTGTGCCCTATATGTGTAAAAAACTGAAGATGTTCGACCCCTGGTAGTCACCTTGTCGCAGTACGAAGGCTTAGTTACAATGATCGGACTATCCATCTCCGATGGGTTTAACCATGCCATACCCATGAGTATAAACTACGTACTGGCATTTTGCCATCTTCCGCTCCAAAACACAGAAGAGGCTCTACCACATTGTAGAGTGTCCTAATCTGCATCTGGAAGTTCCAAAAATCTGAACAGGGAATCGGTAAGAGAACTTTCATTAGAGACGCAGATGTAGAGTCACAAACTGGCGGACATCTACAATGTGTTCCTTTATTGATCACTATCGAATACTCTCCTGCATTGACTTCTCCCGATAAAATCCTTTGCTTTATATTAATTCTAGGAGGACAAACTGTGACAGTTATAAAATATTGGTAAGTAGTTACCTCGGTTTGAAGGGATGGGAATTGTTGATGTTACACACATGGAAGAAATTGTCCAGCAACTTACAAGGGAACTTAGTGGATCATTCTCAAACCATGCCTATGTCACCAGCCCTGTGAACAAGCACAGCACTGGGGCGTAGGCCGGAAGAAATCGAAATGACGGATTATCCTCCACCAGAAAACGAGTAACTACAGCACACCGCAGGGGGGGAGTAATATAACCACTGCTGTGGAACCTAATTGTTAACCAAATTTAAATGGAAAATAAAGTTGGAAGCTTCAAAATAAGAGTATAGGCTGACGACATGGTATTACTGATCACGGGAAAGCATTTTACAACAATCAGCAATCTTATGAAAAGGGTTCTAGCAAAGGTACACAAGTGGGCGGAGAAGAGCTTGGAACCCAGTTAAAACAGAATTTGTCTTATTCACTCCGAAATACAGTTTCGCCATTCCGAAAATAAATGATGTAATGATGCTCTCAAATAAATATTTGAGTATCCAAACATGTCCTGAAAAAGCAACACTGATTAAAGGGTGAAGAGATTATGACGAATGCCTCGCGTGTAAATGGACGTTTGGTAGTAGATGGGGCCTGCAGTTACGTATATATGTATATAGCAGTTGTGCGGCCCATACTTTCCTACGGGACTTTAGAATGGGGCTCACCTCAATACTGCATGAAGCAGAACTGAATCAACCGGGTTTTAAATGCAACAATACAATACATTGTACCAGGGATAGTTTTCGAGCGAAAATACAGTTTCATTCAGTACAGTACATAGGTGACGGTGATAAAACGATCTACAACGATTTCATAAAAATGGAATGTGGAACTTGATCTGTGGTCTATTCCGATAAACTGGACTTGACGGGACCTACAGATTGCCTTACCAAGGATCACGGCAAGGGGGCTTACCTTACACTGTATACCACAATAGGCCTTATGAGCTACCAAGTAAACTTGCCCGTGATCGCCGCTATAATAACTTAACCCAATGTTATATTCCATGATATTGAAAGTATTGCTCAACATCTGAGTGCTTCTTTATCAATGGTGCGACTATAATGTTTTGCCAGTAATATTTTCTTTTTTTTATTTTTGGAAAAAATTTTAAACTAACCTATGAATAAACTTTGTCTCGCCCCAGTAGTCACCTTGAACCGATGCATTCAAACCTACATAAAAATGTTAAACATTTTTTATTGTCGATCGGTTAATAAGTTTGGCTTAATAATGATGATGATAGTTTATTGTTTAATAATATTTTACAATCACCCTTATGTGTGGTTGTTGTCGTCGTTGTCGTTGTTTTTGAATAGGCAATCGACACTGTTTTTGGTATTCTGTAACAATACCGTGTCAACGTCGACTGTTTATCAAAAATTGTAAGAACGCAAAACACACATCTCTAATATTTAAGTCAGCTGATTTATTTCATGGTGTATTTTTAAAAATGGTTTATTTATTTGTGATACAAGTTCAAACACGAGTGATGGAAATAATAAAGAAAACTTAATTTTGCAAAGAAAACTACTCAGACTAAAGTCCGATATCTCTAAACTTCCAGAGAATAAATAAGAAAAAAATCAAAGTCAGATGTTCGCATATTGTTTGTACTTTTTTTTTAAAGGTTTGAATGCAACTTTCATCTAAATAAGGTGGTATTAAATCATCATTTACTACAAAAACAATAAAATTGGCAACTAAATTGAAAAAAGAAGAAATATTTTCATATTTTCTTTTTGATGTCTGACCTGGGATTCGAACTCGAGTCCTTCGTCTAATAAACCAACACGCTACCTACTAGACCACGGCGACTTCATGTAGCTCTCTAACTCACGATTGTATTCGCGAATTCATCTTACCTGCAATTCGATAAATTTGATAATCTATATATATATATAAAAATGAAGGTGTGTTTATTTGTTTGTGGGTTTGTTTGAAATTTTAACAGTACCTTCCTGTATGTCTGGAAGGAACATATTTTACAATTTCAAGTAGTCGAGGTGTCACGCCCACATACCCAATAAGCACTTAACGTCGCATATCTCATAAACTGCTAGAGTCCTCATATTTTGTATGAACGACTTTGACGTATATATGAACAAAATGGGCGGATTGGCTATAGTGGGCATGTCATCTCCCATATAAAAATATTAAATTAATATATCTAAGAAAATATAACAGTTACGAGTCTTATATCTGGTAATCATTATAGATAAAATCATCAAATTGTACAAAGGCAACCCTGAAATTATTACCGGACTAGCAATAAGAGCGAGGCCGTCCCATATAAATATGATAGAAAAGTTCTTGTACATGGAAAACTATTAGAACTAGAATCTAGCATGAATGACTTTGGCACATATATGAACATTTTGGGTTTGCGAAATAAATGGACTCTATTTTTATATGAATTCTTATAAACTATTTCAGCTAAAGTCATATGTATTGACTGTTCATTCCAATACCTATTATATTATATGTTTGTAAAAATACGCATATAGGTGCATGAGTATGTAACTTAGGTCCCATTATAGTAGACCCAGGCCATTGATAATACAATATTGCCTTAATTTATTAACTACCTATAGCATACATAGTTTTTTAAAGATGCAATTGTTACCTGTGGTTATATAATTCAGACCAAATCTTTATGACCATCCTAATAAAAAATATTGAATATTTTCTATTTTACATTGAAATTGAAAAATTTTACCTGTTATGGTATATTTGCCTATTACTGATTGAAAGGAAGTACTAACAATTTGTTTCACAAATCATTTGAATCCCAGTTTCTAAACGAATTAAACATTTATTTTGTGAGTGATCATTTTGTGATAAATTAAAAACAAAAAACCTAAAAATATTCGCTTCATAAACGCACCAAAAATGCAGTTAATTTACAATCACAAAAGGCTGACGAAACTCCCGAAGAACGTGATGTTCGTTTGAGTGTTGAAAGGTCTAGACTCTAGAACATCCACATTTAAGGCTGCTGAGGCTCCAGTACAACGTGATGTGCGTGTAGACTACAAGCATCAACATCTAGAGCTGCTGAAACACCGGTCAACGCAATTCACATCTTAGAAGAAACCAATCCCAATCATCCAGATCAAGAACTGATGAGACGCGTTGTACTCCTAGAAGGAGAGAGACTACGAGCATCAACAGCTAGAGCTGCAGAGACACCAGATCAATTTGATGTTCATGTAGAAGTAGAGAGGTGACAAGCAATAACTTCTAGAGCTGCTGAGACACTTGATTAACGGGACGCACGTGTCAGACGAAAACGATCCCAATCATCAAGACCAATAACGCTGGATCAACGCGATGTACGCATAGAAGGAGAGACATCTAGAGCTACCGAAGTAACTGTTAAAATTTCATGCAAATCAGTGCAGCCGTTTAGCCGTCTATAGACTTCAAACAAACAAACCCACAACAAATAAACACACATTAATTTTTATATACAGTCGAACTCGTTTATAACGAACTCGGTTATACCGAATACTTGGTTATTACGTACATATTTTCAAGTCCCAACGTTTTAATAACAATTTTCATACAAAAAACTTTGTTAATTACGAACTCGTTTATAACGAATTCTCGGTTAAAGGGAACTACTTCACATTTTACCTTTTTTTATAACGAACCCTCAGAAATAACTTGGAAGTGTGGCAATAGTCTTTACTATTATTTAGTATGGCAGCATTAAATTATAACTCAACATCCATAATAAGCTGATAGATAAAAAGAATTAACACATATTTTTGGTTTTTAATAGTAAAAAAAATACTCTTTGTTTTTAATAAATGAAAAAAATTCTTTGTATTTTATAATTTCTTCTATGACTTCACCCCGTTTATTACGAACATTGGATTTAACTGATTTCACCGAATCCCACCGGGTTTTAGCTAGTTACAAATTATAATTTTCAAACTTCAGATAGCCTTTACACTGCCTTATTTGAACATGAGAGTCTACAATTATGAAGAAATTTAATCGTAGATACCACATTACATTTACCATGCACACATACATAGTTGTACATAACGTATGCATGTTTAAGCACAATTTCATACTTTATTGCGTACTGGTACTGATTACTGTCATATTTCTAAATGGTTGAGTACAAAAAGCGGATCAAAAATTACTTTTAACGGCTCAACTTTATTCAAAGCGAAAACTGTAATGTAATGTAAATAAAAAAGAAATAGAAGAACTCAATCTAATAAAACAATACAATTCAGGGAAGAAATACGGCGGCATTAAGCAAATACTTACACGTGTAGTTAGAAAATAAACTCTATGTTCTATACAAAGGAATGCTGACTTCGACTGCTTGAATTATGTTCTCATATCTGTAAGATAAAATCAAAAATTAAAATTAAATCCGTGTCTATTGAAGATGCAAACTGAAGATTTTGCTTCAATTTTACCTCTCCAGACAAGTGCCATATGCACTAACAACACATTATGGTCATGAAAGGAATCTTTTTTCTTTTGTTTATTCGTTTGTATTCATACGTTAAAATGTTTTTTTCTGTTGTTTTACTTAAAGGACTTGAACAAGTTTTAATACTTCACTCATACATGGAAACTTGCAAACACACAAACACTCATACTCACTTTTAATATCATTTTTGTATAATTTCTGCAAGAGAACCTCAATAAAGGAAAACATGAAAAGAGTTTTTTGCAACGCTCCAAAACTAAAAATTTGACTGAAAAATAATGAATTTTATACCCGCAGTCATTAGATTATGAGCACTCAATTAAAAATTCAAATGTATTTGCCAAGATTATTAATAATATAATGAATCGTATTAGAAAACATGATTCTGCAAAGACCGACTGAAGTTGCGAAATTTTATATTTATTTTTTGTCTTTCGTTTAAAACATTGATATCAAGCAATTCTTACCTACTTAATTGGCAATTAACAACTCGTTTATCGGATTCGTGCATGACTTCGCTAATTGGACACAGTCCTCGGTATGGACCTACCAACGCAGACTTATACTAATCCCCTAAATTTCGCTTGAATATTGTAATCAGGGATCCGAAACGCCGCGAATCCCCAGTTGCCGACAACACAGACTTGGCTTATTCCTCATTTACTGTCAACGTCATCTTAATGAACTTCCGTTCAATAGCACTAAAGGCACCTAAGTTAGACACCTAATCGCACTGTGTAACGGCAGCCTAAGGGAATAGTTAAAATCGTAAAATATTAAGTTCATATTAAACAAGTGTCAGTAAGTGCAAAAGGACCAAAAACTCCAAAAAAAAACTGAAAGTCGTATTACCAACATCCGCCCCATAAATATTCATAGAGTTGCCAATGTGTCTAATTGACAAAATCGCAAATGCGGTGACATTAGGTTTTATATGTGCTTTATAAACTTTATAGCAATTAATGTTGAAATAAATGTGAAAGTTTTTCTTAAATTTGAAGAAATTGTGCTCAAATAGTAAAGTGCAGGTATACCTCGTAAAACGCGATGGTTACGTTCCAGGAAAATTCCGCTTTATAGAAGACTTAGATTTCATATAAATTTAAGGGCTATGCTCCAATAAACTTTTTTTCAAAATAAATTTGGTACTAAATTAAAGATGTATGTACGTTTACAACTCAAAATCAATATTCATAATTTATTAGAAAATAAATTAAAAACATAATGAAAAAAACACAATCGGAAAACACAAATATTCACTAAGTCTGTGTCGCTTACTTCGAACATCGTATAACTTCATCAGAAGGAATTTCATTGGAAAAGTTTTCGTCATTTGATGAAAAAACTATTTCGTAAGACGTTCTTCCAGTGATTGTGCGATTGTGAAATCAGTTATCAGCCTTTATTTGCTTTTTTTTTTAAAACAGTTTTTCGATTTCGTAATAAGGCCGTGTTATACAAGTCGAAATTTCGCGTTGTAATGAAACCGTTTTATTTTCTTAAATCGCATTATATCGAAAACGCGTTGTAGAAATACCGCTTTATATGAGAGATACCTGTATTACATACACACATAGTTTTTCATTATAACCCTTCTGTCAGGAATATAATCTAGTATCTGGCACCACTTATGTTGTTTGCGTTAATTTTTATTTATAAATGGTGGGATCTACAATTTAATGTCGTCTCTGAACGACAGATTTTTTTTTAAACATTTCATGGGAAGTTATTTACTTTTAGAGTTTTTGTCTGAAATTGCTGAGAAGGAGTAGTCAAAGAAATATTTTTTCTTATTCGTTTCGTTCAAGATTCGAACCATATAATCGCGCCTAATAAGCCAACACACTACCTAATGCAAGTATAGAAAAAATATTACTTCTGTATTCTCGTGAATAGTAAAATCTGTCAATAGTTAATCTGGATACCTTTTAAGATTCTACATTTAATAATGCTAAGATAATAATCAAAAAATTCAGTGGAAATCATTAAATTATTCGCTTTAAAATAGTACCTTTAAAATAGTAAATAATAAGTAATAAAATAGTAAAATCTTGAATCCCCCGAGTAAGAAAATACAATCGAATTCCTTAATCGCAATTCCTTAACAATTGTCTATTCACATACATACATATTTGTATGTGTGAGTTTTAATATTGTGAGTGCATTCAAAAGATTTCCCATCAAACATATTGGCAAGCGATTGTAAATTAATGTTACAGCAAGCTTGCACATATAAGAGGATTACGAATGTCGTTGAGAATTTGCTTGCAAATGCAAGTATTCTGCGAATGTCGTTGAGAATTTGCTTGCAAATGCAAGTGTTTCATAAATTTAAGGGCAAAGAAATTATTGAACTTAAAAAAGCGGTTCACATAATAACGCTACTATTGTACCAAGCAAGCTGTTTGCTGATATTGAAGACTTCCTGAATTTTGAGAAAAGAATACCGGAAGATATAGATAAATTTCCCTTGCCGGTAAGAATTTAAATTAGAAATGTCCGGTGACTGTATACTGAAATCGATTTTATTTCTATTTTTAGAGGACAGATCTAAAAAGATTGTCAATACTAATTCGAGAAAATTTGTTACGAAAGAGCTTTTTCCTGCCGAGGAACTGTAGATAAGAGGTGCATTAGGGCCTTCACTGTCGTCACTGCCATTCGTCGTAAGTGAAATACGTTTAATAGGTTTCTAGTTCCATTTTTATATTCATAATTAAATTCTATGGCAAAAACTTTCGCTGAAAATGGAGGCAAGGAAGAGAACTTTGTGTTTGATACATTCTTAATTCATTAAAAATAAATTCATGCAACATTTTAGTTATTAAAAGAAAAGGAAAAATACAATTTATTACTAATTAGCTATCACTATCTGCAAATATGTATATAACACTCTGTGAATATGTGTTTTCTCGCAGATGAAGTCATTTTTCGTAGACGGAGTTGTCTCGTAATGAAAAAATTTACTAGTGGTATAGGTTGTGTAGAATGCAGTTAAAGCATGGACCACTAAAGTATGCCCTTCAGAAATTTCATAAACTTTAACTTTCTGCAACATTTACGGTAAAGAGGCATTCAGGATATTGTGAGGAACAAACTGGAGTGTTAACCACTGTTATTATCGTCATCATCATTATCAATATCATAAACACACTCCTTATTGCAAAAGATGAGTTCTGAATGGTCTCACATATGAGCGCATAAGAGTGTGTGCAAGTTAATAATTCCCATTGCATACTTGCATGGATGTATCATATTCAAGAAAAAAAATGTGTAAAGTATACACAACCAAACAATCTTTGTGGGTATAAAGGTTTTATGGAAGTGCTTCTTCTTTTTTGTTTGTTTGTTTTGTTTTTGCTGAAATTGAAGAAATTGTTAGAAGAAAGCATAGGAAAGAAATTTAAATATTCCTCCTTACAGGCCACTTAAAAGTTGTGACACATTTTTATACTCGTAGAATAATCATTTACATTTGCATTCAATCTTGTTGCAGTACTAAGTATTTTTTCTTTTTAGCAACAAAAAGGTAATCTACTGGGTCTAATAATTATAAATTTGCAGTCACACACACATTTTGATTTTGAAATCTTTAAATAAATTTGAGTTAGATTAAGTGACAAATACAATACAATACCCAACAAACCCACTGTGACAACCATTTAGGACCTAGACAAACTAATCTTCGAAAAAATTCATATTTGACTTCGGCACTATCTAACCCGAAGTCAGCGTTCGTCAGCATTCAACGTTAACATAGCTGATTACTATTAAACAAAACGCGAGATCTTGATGTGTTTTTTTTTATTGGCAATGTTTTAATTCCGTATTATGAGGAGCAATACTCTTAATTATGCTATAATAAAGTACGTGGTTAATTTACTTTTAGATATTTGCTTGTAAAGGTGCCGCGAACCGATTTGTGCAAACCTAAATTCGGGTGCGCATATCAGGTATGCAAATTGAAATGAGGGAAATGCCAAGTATTCACGATGCTTCGCAATTAGTTAGGTCTGGCCTAGTTTGTTGGGTTAAAAAAAACGCTTTGTGTTGCGGAGCTTTTCGTATTTTGTATTGAATCGCTAAATTTATATTTAATTTTCTGGTGGGGTTTCCAAATATGGGAATCGCTGCTCTTTATCAAGCGATAAACGGTTAATATATTTAATTAATTTTGAGCTCGTATTATATTATATTCACAAACGGATAGTCCGACTAAGAACGAATTCGGTATATCCGATCATAAATCAGTAGAGTTTGATCGAACCTTAAAATTTACTTCTGGACTTAGGCCCTTACATGGGAGTTGTATTCCATTCTCGGTCGGATAGTATTTTTTGCATTGCTTTAAGAAACCGAGGCACTTGAATGCCTCTTACCTCCCTTACTACGGGTGAGGTAAAATTATTGCTGTGCTTGTGAATTAATAAACAACATATCGGAGATTGACTGCTTGACGTTGATTCACTAATTGCGCAAGGTTGTTGTGCACTGCGAATATCTCAACATATTGTTCATCTAAAGTTGTGTCGCTCGTATGCTGACGCCAAGAACAGTTGTAGACATTTAAACAACAGTTTCACATTTCATTCTAGAAGAAATACAGTCGAACTTCTATAAATTGAATCACCATTATCCAGAAAAATACTTCGACTTATAGAAACTTCATGTTAAAGAAGCAAAACCTGATCGAATTTCTCTCCAAGATGCTGTCGCTTTGCTTATAGAAACTTATAGAAAATTCAAGTAATAGAGTTCAAATTATAGAAGTTCAACTGTATTGTTGGTATATATGAATGAAAATGGTAAATTAATAAATATTTATAATCAAAGTAAACATGTGTACCAGAGATCAGCAATAAATCGTTTTTCCACTACTCATAAGCACTAATGCAATTTTGAGTATGAGTGAATCAAGAGAATTGAAATTCATCTACACTGATTCATTCGTACTCGCTACAATATTGATTTATAAGTATAGGCGACAATGAGTATGAGTACAACGTTAACATCAAACTCACTACATTCGACAACGAATGCACATTCGAGTAAATAAGATTTTCGATAGCCATAATTTCTTGGATCATGGTACTCGATCGTAATTTATATTTCCTACTACCATTTTTTACATTGCTGTAGCAAATCACAATAAGAAAAACAAAACGAAAAAGATAAACAAAACAAACAATAGAGATTTATGTGAGATTTTAAATTTGTGAAAAAATAAATAAAAACTACAAATGGATCCGAATGTTTTCTTGTGTTTATCATCTTCGGAATCGCAGGACGACTCCAATATTGCCACTATAAGGAGGAATATCCGGGACAAAAGTAATCCCTTTTTATTGCCTGAAGTTGAGTAAGTTGTGCCTTTCGAAGTTAATAATTTTAACTAAAACTTCAAGTATTTATAGATTTAAAAAACGTTTTCGACTATCAAAAGAAGCTTTTGAATATGTTCTCTCCGAAATTAATTTTCAGGGTCATATGTCTACACATCCATACCATCCATACTGCAGCTTGCGGCTACGTTAAATCTCCTGGCAAGTGGCAGTTTTCAGCATAATGCCGGTAGTGATTTCTTACTTGCATAAGTAAAAAGTACCATCTGCAAAGTTGTAAGAAACATTACAAACGAAATACAAAACAAATTGTGTCCCAAGATGATATCATTTATGCCTAATCATCCTGAGGAGTGTATGGGGTATTTTATGGACATGTTCAAAATCCCTGGAGATTTATGCGATAATATATGTATGTAAACTATAGGTACATAAAATATAAAACATTCTTTCAGTGGTTGGATGTGTAGATGGCACACTTCGGTTTCACCAAGCCCCATAGAAAATGAACAATAGAAAGGGATTCACACAGTCTAAATCAATGATAGTAAGTTATAATTTTAAGACTTTATTAGATAACAATTTTGCAAAATATTTAGATCTGTGAAAACGAATATAAATATTGGCTATCAATTCCATGTACGGCGGTGCTGCGCACGATAGCTTTGTTTGGAAGCATTCCGAAGAACGGCTTTTACTTGAGCAATTGTATGCAGGCTTAAACGTTTGAGTACTTGGTAAGCCATTTGTGTTACTTAGGGACTATCTTCAAAACACTTATAATAAATGATAATTTAGGAGACTCTGGATATCCCACCGTGCCCTGGTGTATGGCACCATATGCGGTAGCCGCGGAAGGCTCCAAAGAAGCCTATTTCAACCGAAATTCATGCGAAGGCTAGGTGTATCGTTGAACGTACAATAGGGATATTAAAATCACGTTGGAGAATATTTTCTAGTGAAAGAAGAGACCGATACTCTCCCGATAAAATGGTAATATCTGCGCTGCTTTGCACAATGTGTGCATAAAGTTTAAAGTCACTATGTACACGCGAGTAACAGCAGCGAGTACTCGACAATTGAAGTATTTACTGGCGGAGAAAGAAGGTTGCTAAAAGTTGGGGAGAAAATAAGAGACCAAATAAAAATGTCTTTATGTGCCAATATGTAAAATATTTACATATATGTACAGTACCGAGCACAAAAAATGCAACACTGCCATATGATCTTTAATAAGATCTGTTTCCAAATAACGGTAACTAATTTATCTATTTTCTTTTGCTGTTAATTCTTTCAATTATAAGTTTTCAAAGTAACCACAGTTTATTCCAAATTCTGCTTTAAAAAGTTAAATATTTTTGAATTAGTGAAAAAAGTGCAAATTTTTAGCGAGCAAAAAAAAAATGCAACATAATAAAAAAATAGTTAAGTAAGTTTTTATTTAATTATAATTGAAAATTTCTTAAATAAGTTATACAACATGTGTTTTGTAATAGAACAGCTCTCAGCTGACAGCAAAACTGCAATCATTAAAGCCTTAGAAGAAGGAAAATCCATGCGTGAAGTTGGACACCTCTTTGGTGTAAATCAATCAACCGTATGTCGGATTAAATCTCGATTTTCCTTGAGAAATAGTGTGGAAAGGAAACCAGGTAGTGGTAATCCTCGAAAAACTACCTCTCGCCAAGACCGCCAGATGATTGCACTGGTTAAAAAAGATCCACGAATGACCGCAGTGGACGTTGCTAATTTCGCAAATGAGCAAATGGGAGTCTCTATAGGCGTTCACACTGTTCGCCGTAGGTTGAAAGAGGCAATCAATAAAAAGAAGCGCCTGGAATTTGCAAAACGTTACAAGGATTGGTCAAATGAACAATGGGCTAAAGTCTTGTGGAGCGATGAAACAAATTTAATTTGTTTAGCTCCGATGGGATAAATTTTGTTCGAAGACCGCCTGGACAGAGATATTCTCCAAGATATCAACTTCCAACCGTAAAACATGGCGGTGGATCAATAATGGTGTGGGGTAAGGACGATATGTTTATAAAAAAATTATTGATTTTACGTCACGTATTTACAGGTGCGTTTTCCCGTGATGGGGTAGGTCCCGTAACTCAAATCGAATGAAAAATGGACGCCAAGAAGTACTGTGAAATCCTTGGAGAACACATGCTTCCTCATCTGCGGGAAAAAATGCCTCCTGGTAGCATATTCAACAGGATAACGATCCAAAGCACTCAAGTCGCTTAGCTCGAAACTTTTTAAGCGACAATGATGTCAATGTTTTGGATTGGCCATCACAGTCTCCCGATCTAAACCCCATAGAAAATCTATGGGAGCTATTAGATCGGGAAGAGGAAACATCCGTCAAATAAGGGGCAATTAGAAAAAATTTTGAAAAGTGAATGGGAGAAAACATCCATTAACACATTAATAGCTTTAGTCGACTCTGTGCCTTCTGGTTGCAAGAAGTCATAAAAATAAGGGCTACGCCACTAAATATTAATTTTAAGATTTTTTTGTAAGAATTACTATTTATTTAAATAACACATTAAAATTTATGCTGTTGCATTTTTATTGCTCCCATGAAATTCGCACTCTTTTTAATAAATGACAAAATAATATATCATTAATTAAAAATATTTACATAATGTTATTGATAATAGGTATCTATAACTGTAGGGATTAATAACCCAAAGAAATATTTTGAACTGGTCACCATTTTTTTAAAATAATCGCACTTAAAGATAATTTTACCCAACGTTGCATTTTTTGTGCTCGCTACTGTATATCTTTTTTATTATAACAAAAATAAAATAAAAAGAACAAAAATACATTTCATGTTTCAAAAATAATATGAACTAACAAAAAAAATTATACATATTTGTACGAATCTTTTGGAGATCAAGTAGGTATTCAGTAGCCATGATGCTTTGGGTAAGCAGTGCAAAGATAGTAAAAAATATAAAATTTTTCAAGTGATTCATTCCTGTTGAAGCAAGTCTCATGAAGGGCTTGAAATTTCATTTGCTTCAAATGTATGTCTTTTTCTTTTAGAGCAATTAATTTATCGATCTTAAGATTAGTTTCCTCTTTAAGTTTAATTGATCGTTCTTTGAGTTCAATC
>CM025791.1:63036998-63055387 GCA_014635995.1 Sarcophaga peregrina
AACATAAAGTCAACGTTAAGCATCAATAATATTACATCATCTATATCCATGTATGGTGAAAATATTAGGGAGGCAGAAGATCATGACGTTATAGATATGAAAATTCACTGTGATGTTCGCTA
Organism: Sarcophaga peregrina; assembly: GCA_014635995.1. NCBI lineage: Eukaryota > Metazoa > Arthropoda > Insecta > Diptera > Sarcophagidae > Sarcophaga > Sarcophaga peregrina. The sequence continues at coordinate 63,037,121 of CM025791.1, forward strand.
GAACTGAAACATTTTTCAGAGCTTTGGTTTCTTAAGACGTGGGAACAAATACTTCACTTCATCTGATCTGCTTAACATTTACAGCCATAATATCTCGTTATTTATGATTGTACACCCAACTCCATTAATTGTTTGGGCCATCGTTCGAATGTGGCTTGTGTTTCACTGTTCTATCGCTACTAAAGCAGATATTGCTCGAGCGAAATAAGCGGATTGTTTATGAAAATTATTGTAAGTAACGCTCGTCTTTTTCGGCCAGTACATACGTATGTGGTCAATTGGCCAGTACATCGCACACTGTATTACAGAAAAAGTTAATTTGTTCGACGGACTATTCGTATGTGGAACTTCCTTTCTGCAGTGATCTTTCCTCTTCTTGCCCAGTTTCAAATATAATGCCTCTCCTGAGTGTTGGTCATATGAAAAATAATAGCAATTTCCTTTGTTCTTCCGATAGTAATATTTGGGAATTGAATTTTTTGGCTTTTAAAGAATATAAAATACAGAAAAATCATTACATGTATTCGAAAATAGCTTAAAAATATAATACTTTATAATACTTGTTATTACTAGCATTAATTTCCAACATTAACAACTGCAAAACAAATACAAAGCGTAATTAGGCCTTAAATATACTAAAGTAAAGAAAATTACTTTACTAAATCGTCAAAAAATGGGTATAAAGTTTATACTACAGTGGACGAAATTTTAATAGACGCGAAAATAAATTTAAGCATATTTTTAAGTAGTTGGTTTTCATTGTTTCCAATTTACTAATATTTCCCAATACTTAGTAGTTAGTAACCAGGGAATTTTTTTATATACATTCTTTTTGTAATTTCCCCTCGAAATAATAATAATGGGACTTTTACTCAAAAAAAATCCAAAATAAAGAGCGAAATTTAATAGCCACAACTACTTTTACTTAATTTTTACCGTTACAAAATTCAGATTTTTAGAAAAATCCATGTGCTTTTTCGTGTTCGCATCATTGAGTATCAGTATCAGTCCATATCGAGAATTCTTAGGCGCAATGGGTAGAGGAAAACACGTTACACAAGAGGAGCGATCTTTAATAAGAGTTTTAAATGAAGAAGGCTATTCGAAAAGAGAAATACATACATACATACATAATTGGCCATTACAACCCTTCAGTCAGGATTACGACCCTAGCTTCTCACACCACTTATGTTGTGTGCGTTAATTTTTATACATGAGTGGCGGGACCTACAAGTTAAAGTCGACTCCGAACGATAGATTTTTGAGAAGCTTTTCATGGCAATTTTTACTCTCAGAGTCTTTGCCAGAAATCTGCTGAGAGGAAGTCGCCGAAGAAATATTTTTCGTTTTGATGAGAAATAGGTAGAAGAATTGGAAGATCGGAGCACCTAGTACGTACGTGTTTGCAAAAAAATACAAAAAATAATACTGTACATAAAAAAATAAAAGAAACACAAAGCTAACCAAACGCCAAATTGGTCAACTTAAACAGGAGGCCACTAAAATAAGCTTTATGCCTCCCAAATTGTTGTGAAATAGGCTTACCTGTAGGAAAACGTCGAGTTCAACAAATTTTATCAACCGATTCCAACATTAAATGGAAAAAATCAGCCAAAATCCCACCGTTATCAAGTTCTCATAAATCTCGAAGATTGGAATTTGCAAATATACCATGTCATGGACGGAGGAATGGAAAAATATTATTTTTTCCGACGAAAAAAAATTCAATTTGGATGGTCCGGATGGACACAGTCATTATTGGCATGATTTGCAAAAACCGAACGCACCAGAATGAGCAGAAACTTTGGCGGAGGTACCGTAATGGTATGGGGCGGTTTTCAGTTACTTTGGGAAACTTCAGCTGTGTTTCATTCCACTAAAATGAATTCCGAAACCTATGTGGAAATGTTGGAAGATGTTTTAGTAAATTATCTAGAAGATAATTTGGACAAAAAACATGACATTTCAGCAAGATAACGCAAGCATCCACGTATCGAAAGTCTCAAAAGCCTTCTTTTCATCGGCTTCAATCCCAATTCTAGACTGGCCAGCTAGAAGCCCGGACTTGAATCCGATAGAAAACCTTTGGGGAATTATGTCGAGAGAAGTTATAGCAACGGGAAGCAATACAACACAGTGAGTGAGCTTAAAACGGGCAATTCTTCAGGCTGGCTAAATATTGAGCATAGAATATTAAAAAATCTAGTGGAATCAATGCCCAGTCGTATATTTGGTGTTATACAAAGTAGAGGAGGAATTACTAAATATTAATCAGTTATTAGTTTTTTTTTTTACTCTAAATGAAATTAATATTTTTATATTGTTTTAATTGCGTCTATTTTAAATTTCGCATACATTTTACTTTGTTTTCCTATTATATTTTAATTATCGTTATTTTTAAAATTTAGTCATATATATTAATTTAAGATTGAATAATGTTATTAATTTGGCAAAATAATTAAATAAAGTTCTTTCGTATTTAATAATACATCGAAATATTAAATGCGACTATTTTTATTTCGCACACTGTATAAACCTTCATTTCGTCAATATTATATTTCTGGAGCATAAAATCGTCAAAATGACGATAAATCGTCAAAATCTGGCAGTTATGCGTCTGATATGTCAACATACGATCTACTACACTAAGACGACTACTGTCGCTTAATTGCTGTAATGAATTTGATTTATATTCTTCTATCTTTATCAACTGCTACAATATTCAAACTACTGAAAGAAAATTCAAAATTCATTTTCTGATTTAAGTAAAATGACATCAAGCATTGAATAAGCTTGTGGCTAAACTTCACTCACTCATAGTGCCAGAAATAAATATAAAAGGACTCCTTTTTCTTAACTGTCCATCACACCGAAAATTATTAATTTTCAAATTAATTTTGGACAAAATTTATAACGCAAGAGAACGGTTTTCTATGCATGTCCTCAAATACCTTTTACTAGAAATAGTGAAGGTATTTGAATGTCCTCTAACAAATTCACACTCATCGTACTTTATTATTTAAACTTAAAATGTCTCATTTGGCATTCTACAAAGCCCGCTACTATAAAATTGATTTCGCATGTCATCCAACATAAGACCGCAGATAGAGTGAATGATTTCAATATTTTTTTTTATTTTTTGTAGTTTCTTTGTAGTTTGCAAGCAAAGAATTAATTCATTATACATTTGGGAATTTAATTAAAAATTTAATGTTACTTAGATTATCTAATATAATTTAGATGTAAGATGATTTATTTTAATTTTGCGTTTTTTTTTCCGTGATCGCATTGTTTTGTTTATTCTTTTCATAATTGCTTTCCCAACGACACTCCTTTGTTGTCGCATTAATGTCGAAGCAAATTTTTTCTTTTCACCAACATTTTTTGGCCATTGGGCTTATGATTATATTGTATGCCATACAATGAAAACACATTCAACGCAATAACAATAACTACAACAACATTGTAACAACAATACATACATTGTGTCTGTCTGTACATTGTTTTTGTGTTATCATCATAAATATTTACCTCTGCAGTTTGTAATTATTTGTTGACAACATAATGCTCTTCTTCATGTAAACAACACTTTGTTGTTATTGTAACCAGAATTATTTGTTATTAAAATATATACGTACATGCATATGTATGTATGTACATATGTACATGAAGGTAAACGTAAAATACATATGCATGAGTATATGTATCTATCCGTGTTAGTATTTGTTTTTGTATGAATCTTATTATTTTATGTGCACAAAAAAAACCAATTTTCATCCGCAACAGTAAACAATGACGATGATGATGATGATGATGAGGATAATATTGTTTTGGGTCCTGCTGTTTATGATGCTGTTGCTCCTCAAATACTCGAGTGGCATTATTAACAAGTGACAACAAAATTTTGCATAAATTCGAATAAATGTTATCAGACCAGCGGCAATCACTCAATTCTTATGAAAAGTGTTGCCAACTGATGTTTTACATCAATTAATTAAATTGTAATATTTAAGGAAACCGTTCTCAATTTCAGTTTATTAGAAATGTAATGATGTATCATAAAATCAGAATATTTACCTTGAGTAGGAGACAAAAGTAGCAAAGCAATAATGATGCTCTCCGAAAATACAAATCTTTACATATCAGATGTTTCATTAAGTACTTTTTGTCTTTTAATTTCAATAAAACAAGGTGTGTGTGTGTGATATAAGTCGCCGAAGTCTAGTAGATAGTCTGTTGGTTTATTAGAGGTGTCACCCAGATAAGGCGTCTCCACGAAAACGAAATATGAAAAAATATTTCTTCGTTGACTCCTCCCAGGAGATTTCTGACAAAAACTCTGAGAGTAAATAAAATCGTGAAAAGTGTCTCAAAAATTTGCTGTTCAGAAAGGACTTTAGATCCTTCCACTCATGTACAAACTTAACACACACAGCGTTAGTGTTGTAAGAAACTAGGTCGTAATCCTGGCTAAAGAGTTCTAACGATCTATTATGGAAAGTATATAATTGTCTCATCAATTTGCATTTTCAGCCTTTTCTTTTTTACTTTCGACATGTAAAAAGAGTTTCTGTTTTATTCGTAATCAAAGTGAGGTTCACAAACTATAATTAGATACCAGATATCACAATAGGTAAAAAATAACTTTCTGCTCTTCCTCGTTACCATAGTTTTTGTAGAAAACATTGATCATACACTCGAATCAATAATCCTTCGCATAAATGTTCAGAGTCCAATATCGAATAAGACACGACAAACGGCACTGAACGTGCTCCATTGGAGTTTGTGTAGACTTTTTGCGCACCATCTACCTACGTTCAGGCAATTACTGCTCTATATTTCCCTTATTCGAAACTATCCACGTAGGTTCATCGAAATATGTTACGACATAAAATACAGAATTTCTCATTACAACTTTTCATGTCAATTTCATGTCTATTTACTTTCAGAGTTTTTGCCAGAAATCTGCTGAACGGAAGCAGCCTTAAAAATTATTTTTTCTATTTTATTTTTTTGAAGAGGTTTGACCTGGGATTTAAAACATGGCCTCACATCTAATAAACTAATACACTGCCTACAAGACTATAGTGAATTCATATCTATTTATATTACGCCAATGTCCATGTCTACAGTTTAAAGAAGTACTACTCTGTCTTAGTACTCTGACATATAGCTGAAAGTCGCGTCACTAAGAAGTTATCCTAGAGGTAACCATTTGAGAAGACACTGCTGCCAGACATTCAAAAATTTTGAGAACATCTCAGCAGATGTGACGAGCAATATTCCAGCTTGAGAAACTCTGTAATTTTCAAGTGGTCTTATAGAGCATGCTAGCGTCCTACTATATACATACTAGGGATGCCAATCGGGAAATCTCGAATCTCGATTCGGGATTTTGTGAATTCCGAAAATCCCGGAATTTTTAAAAACTTGTTCCGGGATTTTTCGGGATTGTGAATTCATATGTATTTTGACCCTACAAAAGTTCCTGAAAAAAAAATCTATATCACTTGACTTCAATAATACGTTCTCAGACGAGGAAACCCCACTTCCATTGATAAAAAGTTATTTGATGCTAGCGAAGAATGCAAGAGCCCTATAAAACGAATTAAAAGGGTAACTGATTTAGATACTCAACTGTCCAAAGAAATATATTTCTTTACATCAGGAAGTTGTAGAAGTGAATATTTACAAGCTGCATACAGCTATCTTGGAACTATTCTACCAACAAATGGTGATTGCGAAAAGTGTTTTTTCAACGGCAGCATATGTTGACAACAAAATTCGTTCAAGCCTATGAGATCATATGTAGATGCTTTAATATTTTTGTTGGAATCCAATAATTTTCTTAAAACTAATGCATTTGCATATGTATTAATAATTTTTATTTTTCCTAATTTACACTTTTTTGTTACATTTTGTCTTGCTATTTTTATATTTTATTTTTAATGACATATTATTCTGATATACATAATTGGAATACAAATGACTTTGTTAACAAAATCAGTATTTAACAAAATATTATTTTGTTAACAAAATATGTTTATTATAAGGAGAAAATTACGATTTTTCCCGTAATTTTTGGGGATTTTTTGATCCGAATTATCCCGAAATATCCCGGTATTTCGGTATCGGGATTTACAAAATCCCGAATCCCGGGATTTTTAAAAATCGATCCCGTTTGGCATCCCTAATACATACATACATATTAGGGTGGTTTTAAAAAATCGATGTCGGATTTTTTTTGAGGGAATACTCCTAAAATGTGTCATTCTGTCAGATTTTAGAATTGCCAAAGTTTGAGCACAATTGGAAGATGTTAACTCGTGGCACTGAGGCCTCAAAGTTTTGAAAATTTTGAATTTTTTTTGGCAACTTTGCCTACCCCTATCTCGAGAAGGTGTAGGCAAGGTAGGTATGCCCGTGTCATACATCAAATTGAAGTGGATACTATTTATTATATTTTAAATGGAATAAAAGAAATACGTAAATAGTACTGAATTCGAGATAATGAACCTAATGTCCCTAAGAAATTCTAACATTTTTTTTTATCCTAATACATACATATCGCTCCTTTATTGCAACATATTCATATCTCAAAAAAAACTTGAACTTGGCAAAATGCGATTTAAGTTTTCAAGACATAAGTCTTATGATATAATTGCCGCAAATACTGTTTGCTATAACTCCGGTTCAGCTTGGGATATAAAACTGATTTTTTTTTTCAACATGTACAGAAGGTCTAAAAGAGCAGTTTTGCCTAAGTAACTACAAATTTTTAATTTTTTGAGATATTACTATTTTGCAGTAAAGGAGCGATATGTATAATAAAATTTGGAACAACCAAGTAATGATTTTAATTTTCAATAAAAACGTATGTATTATTCAGGATGATAAAATATTTATTCGAATAACCTATGCAAAACGTCAACACTAAGAGTAACTGAAATTATATGGATGGCGCTGGTACTGGCACAAAATATTTTAATAATACAATGAGGTGTTGAAGCAGCATTGTTTGAATTTTTCATTTTGCCTCCCATTACTGTTAATGTTATGCTTATGCCTGCACAATAATTTTCGTTCTTTTACAAGAGATAATAACTTCAATCTAATTTATACTACAATAAGACCAAAAATGTGATGAAAAAAGATTATCATCTAATTGTCCACTGATTAGTCTGCAGGTGTAGACCATGCCACAAATACCCATAATAAATTCCCTTACCAGAGAGATTAGAAATCCTGCAATATGTTAATGAGCCTTCTGTGGAAAATTTAGATTCAAATACATACAATGGTCCCTTCCTTTATAAGACCACGCCTGCTCATTTACTTTATGAATGAATTGGAATGTGTTTTGTTTTTTTTTTTTGATCCAGAAGAGAATTTATTGTCATGGGAATTGAGGGAGCAACTGTGTAGGTTGGGGAATATTTAATTTGAATTGTTTGTACTGTTTTGTATAATGTGTTCAGCAATTTTAAAGATTTATGCTGTTATTAAAAACAATGTTTTTTTTTAATTTCTTGTACCGTTAATGTCCAAGTTACCAGTATGATATGTGCACATACACATTTTGATTATGGAATGCAATTATGGCTAATAAGGGCTTTCTTCCATACTACATAGCCCTTGCCAAAATAAGTACATAAAGGGACTCCTTAAATATTTGATTAACATTCATATGAAATTTATTTAATATAACGATGTCCGTAATCTATTTTTAATTATTATATTTTATTTTAATTTTCTAATACACTTTCGAATGGTGGTCTTTTTAATTTTGTGTAGGAAATAACTTTTCTACAAATGTATACTTGTGATCTAAATCAATAACAGCTTAAGTCGAAAATTATAGTTTCGAGGAAAATCATTTTTTCTGTAGCAAAGTATTTTTGAAAAAGTTTAATTCCCATATAAAGTTACTTATACGGGCAAGCCTAAGAAAAGTACAAAACGATATAAAACATAAATTAGACAGGGCCAGGGTATAGTTTGGGCCAAATTTATTTCTTTGTTGTGAAGTGCATTCGTTCCGCGGCGGACATCACAATCCCCTCGGAGCAATTCTCCTGCATTTTTTCGAGTGTATTGTGTCGTATCTCGGCAATGGCATCACGAATGATGGTCTTCAAGTGCTTAATTATCCCTAGTTTGTCAGCATAAACACTTTTCTTTAACGGCATGAAATATTCCAAATCGCAGCTTCTTGGTGGCCAATTCAGATCACAAGCTCGACTTATTAAACGGCAATCAAACGTTTGACGCAATAACGTGGCATGAGTTGTGTGGCAGGGTGCACCATCCTGTTGAAACCAAACATCAGGTAGAGCGGTGTCTCCATTGAGCGTAAAGATTGTGCTGTCCTCATTGTTAAAAAAATATGTCAGTCAGGATTTAGACCTAGCTTCTCACACCAATTATGTTGTTGTGTTAATTTTATACATGAGTGGTGGAACCTAAAGTCTATAGTCGATTATGAATCACATGCAGTAGCGAGCACAAAAAATGCAACACTGTGCCATATGATCTTTAATAAGATCTGTTTCAAAATAACGGTAACTAATTTATCTATTTTCTTTTGCTGTAAATTCTTTCAATTATAAGTTTTCAAAGTAACTACAGTTTATGCCAAATTCTGCTTTAAAAAGTTAAATATTTTTTAATTAGTGAAAAAAGTGCAAATTTTTAGCGAGCAAAAAATGCAACATAATAAAAAAATAGTTAAAGTAAGTTATTTATTTAATTATAATTGAAAATTTCGTAAGTAAGTTATACAACATGTTTTGTAATAGAAAATCCATGCGTGAAGTTGGACACCTCTTTGGTGTAAATCAATCAACCGTATGTCGGATTAAATCTCGATTTTCCTTGAGAAATAGTGTGGAAAGGAAACCAGGTAGTGGTAATCCTCGAAAAACTACCTCTCGCCAAGACCGCCAGATGATTGCACTGGTTAAAAAGATCCACGAAAGACCGCAGTGGACGTTGCTAATTTCGCAAATGAGCTAATGGGAGTCTCTATAGACGTTCACACTGTTCGCCGTAGGTTGAAAGAGGCTAATTTGCATGCGAGACGACCCGCAAAGAAACCTCTCATCAGTGCAATCAATAAAAAGAAGCGCCTGGAATTTGCAAAACGTTACAAGGATTGGTCAAATGAACAATGGGCTAAAGTCTTGTGGAGCGATGAAAGCAAATTTAATTTGTTTGGCTCCGTCGGGATAAATTTTGTTCGAAGACCGCCTGGACAGAGATATTCTCCAAGATATCAACTTCCAACCGTAAAACATGGCGGTGGATCAATAATGGTGTGGGGTAAGGAACGATATGTTTAAAAAAAATTATTGATTTTACGTCACGTATTTACAGGTGCGTTTTCCCATGATGGGGTAGGTCCCTTAACTCAAATTGAAGGAAAAATGGACGCCAAGAAGTACTGTGAAATCCTTGGAGAACACATGCTTCCTCATCTGCGGGAAAAAAATGCCTCCTGGTAGCATATTCCAACAGGATAACGATCCAAAGCACTCAAGTCGCTTAGCTCGAAACTTTTTAAGCGCCAATGATGTCAATGTTTTGGATTGGCCATCACAGTCTCCCGATCTAAACCCCATAGAAAATCTATGGGAGCTATTAGATCGGGAAGTTAAGAGGAAACATCCGTCAAATAAGAGGCAATTAGAAGAAATTTTGAAAAGTGAATGGGAGAAAATATCCATTAACACATTAATAGCTTTAGTCGACTCTATGCCTTCTATGTTGCAAGAAGTCATAAAAAATAAGGGCTACGCCACTAAATATTAATTTAAAGATTTTTTTTTGTAAGAATTACTATTTAATTTAAATAAACACATTAAAATTTATGCTGTTGCATTTTTATTGCTCCCATGAAATTCGCACTCTTTTTAATAAATGACAAAATAATATATCATTAATTAAAAATATTTACATAATGTTATTGATAATAGGTATCTATAACTGTAGGGATTAATAACCCAAAGAAATATTTTGAACTGGTCACCATTTTTTTAAAATTATCGCACTTAAAGATAATTTTACCCAATATTGCATTTTTTGTGCTCGCTACTGTATTTTTGAGAAACTGTTTCATTACAATTTATTTTTACTCTCAAATTTTTTTCCAGAAATAAATTGAGAGGAAGTCACTGGATAATATTTTTTCATATTTTCGTTTTGATGTTTGAACCGAGGCCTAAGCTCTAATAAGCCAACACACTACCTCCTAGACTACGGAGACTACTAATCAGAACAACCCATATTCATTGCAAATACCATTTTGTAAGCATTAAATATGATTCCACAAATGAGATGCGGTTTCAAGAAATAAATGGATTCTACAAGTTCAGAAGGCGTTTTGAGTTATCAAATGTACATACGAGTACATGCTTGTTTAATTTATACTTTATTAAATTCAAAATTCAGTTTTCCCTTTCCTTTCTTATGTATTTAATTGTGTAATTTAATTCATATTATAATATTGTTACGGAAATTGAAATGCTGTAACATCTTTTAACATTAAAACAAGCAAAAGTTGCACAAACAAATACAACGAACTTGTTACAAGTAAACCAACAACATCAGTATGAAAGAAAACGGGATAGACAAGTAAGCGAGAACGCAACAAAGAACAATAAATCGCGATAGTGTTCTCGAGAAGGCGAAAACATTAACATTCTACCTCAAGACTTTTAGTAAGACTGTGAGCTCATAAAAACGCAAGGCAGAGCAGGCAACCAGGAGTAGTAATAATTCAGTCAGTCCTGTGTGCAATGCTTGTGTGAAGAAAACAGTCGTGGTTTGAAGATCGCCGTTGTAAAAATCTACCGAACAGTTGTTAGTGTTTACTCAAACAGAGGTGTAAAGAAGAATAGCGAACTAAAGAAATTGTTGTTGTATCATCAAGATGTGAAAAGTGGCACATAGAATAGTGCGAACAATAAAGAATTGACCTAAAACTGAACATAATTTTATTTTTATTTTGTTTGCAATCAATGAACTCATATTTTAAACGTTTTTAAAAAGGTAAAAACGTAACAATATTATTACAACATCAGTATTCCCATAAGAATACAAAACAAACTCATCATCCACTTTAAAATTGTTATCAAAAACAATGCAAAATATGGAAGCATAATGATAAACACCTTTGATGTCTTATGACAATATTATCGTACTACTATCGTCGTACAAATAATTTTGGCTTTTAATAGGATTATGGTCGTTTTGTACATTCACTAATGCTTACACCTGAATAGCATCTTAATACAAATGGAAGAAATAACGTTAACAAATGCAATCAATTGTACTTATAATTGCAAAACATTTTCGCTTACTATGGCTGAGTAGTGGGAATATATCCGTTCTATAATCTTGCATTTTACACGACTAAAGTCTTGTCTTTTCATTGTGTTTGTTGTCTGAATCCGCTTCACGTTATAAAGGCAATAGACTATCATGTGGTATGAAGTATTTCCTTGAAACATTTTAACTCGTTATCCTACAACAGCTACTTTCGATTCTATTGTTTGCACTATAATGTTAAGACGGTTGCATGATGCACTGCCTTAGGTTAGGTTAGGTTAGGTTAGAGGACGTGCACCTGTCGGTCAAGACAAGCACAGTACCCGGAGGTCCAAATTGACCCATTGTACATTGTCCTTAGGGGAGGAAGGAAAAGGAGGATATAGGAAAATAGGGAAGGGGAGGGAGAATAGGAAACAGAGGAACGAAAAACAACAGACACAAAACAACAGAGGTTGAGAGTGCGACTACACTTATGAAGCCCTAGCACCTCTCAACCAGCCCAAGCCGCTAATGAATCTGTGGAGAGCCTTGATGTCGGCTCTCGACACAGAACTCAAGTTCTCAAAGAAGGCCCTGCCAAGGGTCCTCAGCCTCAACCTACCAAGGGCTGGGCAGTTGCAGAGGAGATGTTCGACAGTCTCCAACTCCTCCTCATCGCAACATACCCTGCAATAGTCCGGCTGGGATCTGTTCCAGATCCCCGTCAGCGACCTAATCTCGCAGTGCCCCGTGATAAAACCGACAACCAACCTTAAGCTGGCCTTAACCAAGCCCAGCAGCCACTCTGTCCTCTTGCTGTCCACAGCAGGCCACAGACGCCTAGAAACAGAACAACCCGATCCGTTCCCCCAACGTCTCTGCTCTTCCCTCCTGACCCATCCATCGATGAGGCCATAGAGGTGACAGACTGGGGGGTCAGGACCAACCGTCAAATCGCCACTCGAAAGCGAACCTAACCTAGCGAAGGCATCCGCCGTCTCATTGCCCAGTATTCCGCTGTGACCCGGAACCCAGCATAGACGGATACGGTCCGGTCCAAAACTCCGCAACGCCCGTTTGCACTCGCGAACGAGCCGTGATTTGCACCAGACCGACGCAATGGCCCTAAGGGCAGCCTGACTGTCAACGAAGATCGTGTAAGATTCCGAATCCGAAGATGGGCCACCAGCTATGGCCTCAATAGCCTTCAGTATTGCGAAAATCTCCGCCTGAAAAACGCTGCAGTCATCATTCAACCTGAAGTGGAGTTCAAAACCGAGTTCCTTACAGAAAACCCCAGCACCTGTACATCCACCTAACTTAGACCCATCTGTGAAGATGGGTATACCACTCTGCCCCTGGAGTACCCCACCACTCCATTGTGCCCTATCCGGTATGAGTATTCTCAAACCAGGTAGGAACATAGCCTCAGGCACAATATAATCAGTGGCTTTTTCCGAAAGTCCGTACCTTCCGTCAGGAAAGATGGTATTCAGAACTCTGGAGTGACCTATCGAGCGCTGTTTCCAACAGCCCGATTCCCTCAGGCGTATGGCACTACGCGCTGCACACCGCTTGACATATAAGTCAAGCGGGGTCAGACAGAGCATAGTTTCAAGAGCAGCCTGAGGGCAACTTTTCCTCACTCCAGTGATACTCAAAGAGGCAATCCGCTGAACCTTATCCAAGATTTTCCGTTGAAAACTCTTATCTAAGGCACACCACCAGACAACACAGCCATAAGTAATAACCGGTCTAACAATCGCCAGATATATCCAGCGAATGGCTCTCGGCGGAAGACCCCAGTTCTTACCTATGGAGTTCCTACACTGGTAGAAAGCATTTAGTCCCTTCTTCATTCTTTCCTCGGTGTTTCGTTTCCAGTTCAGCTTACTGTCCAGGATAACACCCAAGTACTTGACCTCAGAAGACAACGGAAGCTCCCTACCAGCTAATTTTGGCAACCTGAAGGTTTCAATCTTGTACCTACGCGAGAACAAAACGAGGTCCGTCTTATTTGGATTTATCCCCAGACCACACTTTGTCGCCCAAGAGGATAAAATTCCAAGAGCAGACTCCATCAGTTCCCCCAGCGTTGGCAAAAATTTACCACCCACAAGAATAGCCACATCGTCGGCATATGCCACAACCTTAAAGCCCCTACTTTCGAGGAGCCTCAGACCAACATTTGCAACCAAGAGCCACAAGAGAGGGTGGTGTACCCCTGGTCGCACGCTTGACGACAGAACATCCACCCAGATTTGATCGGATTAGTCTATTACCCAACATGTGGGTGACAAACCGCACCAGAAAATCTGGGGCATGTATATCCCTTAGTGAATTCTCAATAGAAGAAGTGGTAACGTTATTGAAGGCCCCCTCTATATCAAGGAAGGCCGACAGTGTGTACTCACCCCTAGCCATATTCGCCTCAACAAAACCAGTCACTTCATGAAGAGCGCTCTCAACAGACTTACCCTTAATGTAAGCATGTTGCGACCCACTCAACAGAGACCAGTCAATGTTTGACCTTAAATATAGATCGATAAGTCTCTCCAAAGCTTTCAAGAGAAAGGATGAGAGTGATATCGGTCTATAATCCTTAGGGCCGATGTGACTGGGTTTACCAGCTTTCGGTATAAACACCACGAGCACATCTTTCCAAATTTCAGGTATATCACACCACCGGAGACAGTCTTTATACACGTCCACCAGATATTCGTGTAATATATCACCAGCATGCTGAAGCAGAGCCGGAAAGACACCATCCGGACCAGGCGACTTGAACGGCTCAAAGCTACTAATAGCCCATTTGACCTTATCTCTGGTAATGATGTCTTCCAAAACCGGCGTAGTTCCAGCATCACAGAAGGGATCAGCTACACCCAACGGATAGCTTCCTGGATCCTCACAATCGGGAAAATGTGTACTCAATAGAACCTCTAGGGTTTCTTTTCTCGAGGATGTCCACATGCCATCGTTCTTTTGGACGAAGCCTAGGACTTTGGGGTCCTTCGACAACATCTTACGGAAACGAGCCACATCAGAAACATCCTCGATACTACTGCAGAAACTCATCCAGGTGGTTCTCTTTGAGCGCTTTATTGCTCCCTTATATTCATTAAAACTGGATCTATATGCAGACCAGTCCACATCCCTGCCCGACCTCTTAGCCTTATTAAAGAGTCTCCTGGTACAACGGCGGAGCCTCTGGAGTTCCGCATTCCACCAGGCAGGCTGGCTCCTCTTACCCGGGTAAGTGAGAGGACAAGCATCTCTATAACAAGACAACAAAATATCCGTCAAAGATCCAACTCGATCATTGATGCCAGGAGTGGAGCGTCCCCTAAGGGCTCTAAGCTCCCCCTCCACAGCCCTTTCATACCTGATCCAGTCGGTTCTTCTTGGATTTCTAAAAGGCCTGTTAAGGCCCCCCAGATAGATTAATACTGAATGATATCAGTTGGTGATCAGAAAAAGAACACTCATCTGAAACCCTCCAGTCCCTAATCATAGACCTATCCATGTTAGTGAGCGTAATGTCAATTACCGTCTCTCTAACACGGTTTCTAAACGTTGGCGTGTTACCAGCGTTACAAATGCTGAGCCTATTAAGAATAATAAAATTCAAAATAGACTCACCTCTAGTATTTATGTCAGCACTGCCCCATTGGGTGTGATGAGCATTGGCATCACAACCCAAGACAAGCTGACATCTTTTCCTCTTTGCATGCTCCACCAGTAGTTCAATTAAGCCACCAGGAGGGGATGCAGCCTCATACGGCATGTACACAGATGCCAGCATCAAATCGATCCCATGGTCATCTCTGTAGGCCACAGTTGTTACGTCACCTGTACAAAAGGAAGGAGTGATTAACAAGTCCAAACCACTTCTAGCTAAAATACAGGTCCGTACCTTATCACTTGTTCCAGGAACAAGTAACCTATAGTCAGGATCGCTCAAACCCAGGATCCTATCCCTAAGGATCCAGGGTTCCTGGATAAGAGCGATATCAGCTTCAAGGCGGCGCAGGGTGGTTAATAGGTTGTGTGAGGCGGCTTCGCAGTGATGCAAATTAATCTGCACCACTTTTAGCCTCCTCTGGGTCATCTGACACCGACTATGTCCGGATAACGGAATTTCAGACGTGCCAACCCACATAACACTACACCACCTCTTGCCCTTAGCCACTGAAGGGAATCCTGATCAATAGCAATCCTAAGATCGCAGCCTTTCCTACCATTACCAGTCCGGGAGTTGACAACTACCCATGAGCTGGTGTTCAATCCATCATTCTGCTTTCCAATAAGTTTTTGGTATGACATTCACCCGCCTAAAGGTAGGCGGGACCCATACCTTCACTATTGGACGTAGAGGGAGGTCGGATTGAGGGACCACCTCCAACCGAGCACCAGGCCAGAGTTCACCAAGGCGCTTCACTGATTCCACAAGGAACTTTACAGTTCCCCCGTTTTCACAGTTCACTACCTTGATGCCCTTGGACCAACCTATAGAAGATATGCGGGCATTCATGCCATCGCAACTCTCCTCCAAAATGAATTCAATTAACCTTTCTTCAACTAGATTCCACCTTTCAGGAGAGATTTTGCCATCCAAATCCGACCTGTCGATGAAAGCCAGCTGAAGGGAAGGGTTAGTTCCCAGGTCATCCTGTTTCTTAGGACGCTTGGAGCTGGAGGAAGGCTCATCATCAGATCTGCCTCTCTTCATGCGATTCCTCTTGCGAGAAACCTGCAAAGAAGACATATCTACTGAAAACTGCCCCTCCACCTCCTTCCCCCCCAACCTTACATCCTTCTTCTGTGATAAAGGATTAGCGATATTTACTACCCCCTTTCCTTTATCCATTATAGAAGGAACACCATCACCCTTTCTCTTCTCCGGAGGTTTGAAAACCCTGGTGTTTTCCTTTGCTCCAGTTGGGAGTAAGGGTGTAGAACCTTCATGCCCCTTGCTTGCTGCTTGAGAGGTAGATGCAATTGGCATCACGCTCCCATCGGCACTCAAGGGACCATCCTCCTTTCCAGAGTCAGCGCCTCGTGAGAGGTCACTGCCCGGGTATTTGGACTCATACCGCGAAACAGTGCCTCTGTGACGAGTCAGCATCCTCTGCTCCTTGACAGAGAGGGAATCAACACCGCAGCTTGCGAATCTCCTCAAGACCGTGCAAGCCCTGCGATACGACTTCCTCTCAGTGTACATAGCGGAACGTTTCCGCCCCGTCCTTCCCCCCTTGTGAGACGAATCACCTCCTCCCACGCAATGCAAAACCGATGCATTGGTGGGATCCGAAGCATCCCGTCCCACAAGAGGACTGCCTTTGTCGGTGACATTATCATCACTTGTAATATTTGCCAAAGCCGTCTTATTGCGGATGTTGACTGGGATGATGACCCATTCTTCGGTTATAAATAACACTGCTAAACTAAATAGCAGACTCAGAAATGAATTCAACTATCGGCTTGTGTATCGTATTATAAAAGAAAACTGCTTTTACTATAACTCCTTCGGTTTATATTACTTAACAAATGCATTCAGACATATGTAGTTATAACGATAGTTGTGGTAATAACAATGAGTTAAATAATCACTATCAGTGCTTTTGTGCCTGATTTGTGCATGTTTCATAAAGATTCTTGGCCGGCGATTTGTTGTAGGCCGTTCATATTCAACGCTTATCAATATAGAACGGAATTACAACGGCATTCAAATGATAATACAAGAAAGCTGCAAACCAACAAGCAAACGTCCATATTGCATATGCCGATAGTATACATTCTATACTATACAACGAGACACACCAGCAAGTAAACGTACTTATATAGAGCATATGCATGCAGTATACAAGGAGCCACAGCATCTACAACAGTGGCTCACAGCTTATTTCAACCAGCACTTTAAAAAAAATTAAGCTCGTATAATTTCGAAACGAAACAAGATATTAAAAAAATTTCAATAAAACTTTATACAATATGTTTAACAATTAAAGAAAAAAAGTTTAATTCAGTCTATAGACTGTATGTCTGGAAGGAACTATAGGCTATTTTTTATTTTAAAATTTTAAGTAGGCGAGATGCCACGCCCACATACTGAATAAGTATTTAACGACGCATATCTCATAAACAGCAGCAGCTAAAGTGTTACCTCCCATATAAAAAAAAAATATTAATTTAATATACATATCTAAGAATATATAACAGTTAGAGCCCTAAAATTTTGTCGGATCCACTTTAATACCAATAGGAATATTTTAGACAAAAATGGGCTGACTATATATCTTATATCTGGGAAATCATTAAGGATAAAATCATCATCAAATTGTACACGGGCAACACTGAAATCCATGTGAATTTGTGAAAAAATTGCCGGACTAGCAATAAAAGCGATACCCTCCCATATAAATATGATACAAAAGATCGCGTGCATGGAAAACTATTAAAGCTGGAATCTAACATGAACCATTTTGACTCACCTATGACCATTTCAGGTTAGGGAATTAAATGGACTCTATTTACATATGAATTCTTAGACAGAAAGTAAATACCAAATATCATCTGATAAACTATTACAGCTAAAGTCATGTGTATTGCCTGTTCATTCCAATACCTGTTTTATTATAAAAATACGCATAGAATGACATGTGTAAAGTAGGTATCGTTAACATTGATGACACTTTACTGCCCTTATTTATTAACTAGCTGCTGCATACATAATTTTTTAAAGAACCAATTGTTGCCTGTGGTTGTATAATACAGACCAAACCTTTATGGTCTGGTCATTTGGGGTCACCCTAATAAAAAATATTGAATATTTTCTATTGCTCAAAATTTTTTATCTTGAAAATAACAAATTTGACCTTTTATGGTATATTTGCCTAATAATGGTTGAAAGGAAGTACTGAAATAGTACTTATTTATTTAGAATTCCCAGATTCT
>CM025791.1:63055887-63074104 GCA_014635995.1 Sarcophaga peregrina
ATGTGTTTGGTTTTAATAAATTCTTTATTATCTGCACAATTTTTGTGCCACTGTTCGAATAAGTGTTTGTTCTTTATACTACTTGCTCTTACACCCTTTTGTAAGCAACAACACTTGTTAGTTATTCTTCTTGCTCACAACCTTTTTGTAGTACAAACACTAACAACTGTTTTCCCAAACGCAAAACTTGTCTGCACACAAGTTTTGACGAATTAAAGCTCGATAGATTTTAATTCTCACAACGTGACGTCGTCTTACACGATTAAATTCAAACTCAGCCCTGCTCGCTTTAAACTTGCCTTTTATATTACTGGATCATCAGTGTGATGAATGCCCTTGAAGGACGATGACGTCCTTCGGGAATAATCTAAAAATGTAAACAACTTATGTTCATTTTTGTTGTTTCTTGTTTACATTCGAACAGGTAGATTAGTTGTTGTTAGGTTATTTCTCTGTTCGCTATTTTATACTGCAAATTGTTGTTTCTTGTTTACTTCTCTGTTCCCTTCATGTTGTTGTTGTTATTTACGTATTTTTATCCTTTATTCTTGTTTATTCATCGATCTTGTAAACAAGCACTTAATTATTGTTGGTATATTTTTTTTACTCATTCATTGATCACGTGAACAGTGCGCTGTTTTGTTTTTGGAGCTTTTATTTATTATTTTAACAACACCATTCCACTTTCGTAACAATATATTGGCTTATGAGACCGCAAGGCCACGGTTCAAACCACATATGATTGAGGAAATATTTCTTCGGTGACTTCGACTCTGCAGATTTCTGGCAAAATCTCTGAGAATAAAATAAATTGCCTTGAAAAAAGAAAAATTAAATCTGTCTTTAAACTGCAGGATCCGCTACTCATGTATAAAATTAACACACACACAACATGGGTAGTGTGAGAACCTATGTGGTTATCCTGACTGAACGGTTGTAATGTCCAATTAGGTAAATTTTCATTTCACTTCAAGTGAGATGTGAACTGGATACTGGACAGATCGTGCCGTTTGACCCCTTTAGATTTGTTCCTGTGGGGTTTTCTGAAGTCGCTGGTGTATGCAAACAATACACAGGGGTCGTCAAAGCCAACAAATTTTATTTGTAATTGGATTCTAATTAATGAATAATAAATAAATAAATAAAATAAAATGAGCTGAAGATGATAATCTTTGAAAAGGGATTTTTAAATAAAAACTCTTGATTTCGCTTTTTTTTCTTCTCTACTCTGTTGTATTCAAGAAAATAATCACAACAAATGTTTGCAAATATCGTGTGGTTAGAGGAATCAGCTATGAACTTAACAAATTATACGTTCATGTAATGAATCACAAGCAAATCTCTGTGTCTATAGTATAAGTCTGTCGGAAATGCAGATACATGAACCCCTCAAGCTAGTATGGGGTACACAGTCGAAACATACAAGTTATACTAGTACAGATACGGCACATATAATCTTAATTGTGTAACTGTTCGAATATATCGTATCGTATTTCAAAAATACGCATTTATGTCTATATGTGTGTGTGGTATGTGCTTTCAGAAGAAAAGACGACCCTAATCAACATCATTTAATTTAAATGACTTCATAAATAGTACTTGAATTTTTTGTAATTTTATTCAATACTTTACTTTACATATCTCTGTAAATGTTCTCTGATGAAACTTTCACTGAAAAAGACCGGGTTGGAAATTTTAACGTTCATAATTTTACTCTGGATAAAAATCAATATCTATAACTGCAAGAACAGCTGATAAGCATTATAATTCAAATGGAAATAATAATTTAACGAACTTTGAATTTCCTTAGAATAGAAATCGAGACAGCGCAGTGGTTCAAACATTGATTAGTGGTTGTGGAAAGACAGGACAGTTAATCCATTATTTATGTATATAAACTGAAAATTTAAAGTAGAATTATGGTCTAAAGCGATTTATGCATTCTCCCAGTCTCCCAGTCACAGCTGCCAGATAAATGAAGTATCAAATCGTCAAATATTTGTGAAAAAATCGTCAAAGACGTTCATTGAAATTGTAAAAAAATTGTCAGAAAATAAACAAATAAATTTAAAACGTTTTGAAAACAAATGCATATAAAGTCAATGTTAGAAGCAATAATATTGTATCATCTATACCTATGTATGGCGTAAATATTAGAGAGCCAGAAGATCTTGACTTTATGCCCATTTAAATTCGTGTGATTCTCGGTCTCGGTAGAACTGACACATTTTTCCGTGGCATGGTTTCTTCCAATAAATACTTCACTTCATCTGATCTACTTACAAATTACATCATTTATAACTGACCGAAAATGGAATACAACCTTAAAGTCTATTTTGAGGCTTCTCGACCGTGTACAGGTACGGCCTTAGTAGGTCGTTAACAACGGTAGTATTCCAACTCCAAGAATTTATTGGAGCATCGTTGCAATTGTACTTGTGCCACTGTTCTATCACTACTTCTAATGGGAGTTGTTTATGAAAATCATGTATTCCTACGTGACACTCGATTTTCTCGGTCAGCCCATCCGTATGTAGTCAATTGGCCAGTGTATCGCACACTACATTACAGACAAAGTTTGTATTTGGACTATTCGTATGTGGGGAACTGCCTTCCTGCAGAAATCTTTCCTGTTAATTATGGTATAAAAATATTCAAACCTAGTCTCCATAAACACTGCTCTATCTTTCCTCATCTTATTATATATTTCCCTAGTTTCAAAAAGAATGCCAACCTCTGAGTGTTGGTCGTAGTGAAAAAAAAAGTAATGGCACTTGCCTTTGTTTCTTCCGATGGTAATATTCGAAGCTATAATCGAATTTTTAAAATTCTGCAACGGTAAATGATAATTATTATCAACTACAATATTATTTACGAGTTGAAATTTTTGGCTTTTAAGGGATTAAAAAACGCTATAAAATACACTCAAATCATCGCAATTATTAGAAAATAGCTGTAAAATATAATACTTTACACCTTGTTTTACAAAGCTTAAGGAAGCCTTTAATGTACGAAAGAAAAAAAATTTATGTAAATTTTTAATTACTAAAAAACCGTCAAATCGACATTTCGTCAAAATGCCGTTTTTTGGAGCTCAAAATTTTCAAAATGACGATAATTTGTCAAATCTGGCAGTTATGAACCTACGTTTTATTAATTGAAGTCATAATTACGACACATAATTTGAAAGAAAACTGACCAGGCTCTTTTGGTGGCATGCCGAAGAAGACTTGGAATTCCAACTCATAACTTTGTAGTAGAAGGTTTGGCAGTAAAATGAAACGCAAAACGATCTATATATTGTCAATAAGTAAGGGCCTGTGGTATATTGGATCCCCCGACCTATGTTTTTTAGCAAATTCTTTATCTTAGTTACGTCATTACCAGCAAAAATAATGGCAGTCTACAGATTAAGTGGCATATACTCTTGTGAAAAGATGGATTATGGTATCAAGTTTATTCAATCGAGTAGTAGTAGAGACCTTCTAATGTATACTCTAAAAATGGCTATCTTTCCTGTGTTCTTAATGGCGCAGAACGCATTGACAATATGAAGCACAGATGCAGTAGCTTTCGAAAGAAAATTCCTACGTAAAAAAGTCCTTCGGTTCAATGTGAGTTGACCATGGTTTACGCATCCAATCCAACAATGAGCTGTGAAAGCAATGTCAACGAATTGGACGTTGTGTAGTGCAGCGGCTGCGCTAGTTCGGTAAAGCTGTCGGGAAGCACAGGTTAATGCATGTCGAAATCCAGTAATCGTGCCAATTATGTAAGAAAGTGGTATAAAATATTCGATGTATTAATAATGATGATAAACTAGCATTAAAAATATTTATTTACTTACACTCCTTAACTAATAATTGCTTTTAATCTTGATTGGGGTTGTTGAAGTGTGTGGAGAATTTTTCTAACTAAAGACAGACGGTCAGGTTTAGAAACAGGTCGATGTGAACGCTTTAACTAAACTGAAAGAGTTATATTGAGGCGTAAAAGAAAAGTCTTAAAAGTTGAGTTTTGAAAGTTGAGTTTTTTTTTCATGAAAACTTATTTAAAATTCTAGTCAAATTGGGAAGGAGGCGATATGGCAAAAAGAGTTTTTATGAGCGAGAACGAAAAAACTACGGTTAGTCTTCTAATTAAGCGTTTGTTCTACACGCGTAGTATTATTTCCTGTTAGGTTAGTAGAACGTGCGGAAGTGTAGATGTATGAATACTTTTAAGAGCTCTTATGTGGCCCCGAAAAAATAAATTTGGTGTATGGTTAAACACTTAATATTCTTTGTTCATGTATTGATGGCGTATGCACGTATGTGTGTTTTTAATTGTTATACTTGATGACCATAAAATGTGTGAATAATAAGGAAAAAGGGACGAATACCCCAATACAAAATACACCATACAACTGAAGTGGAAGCCACTTAATTTGTTGGGTAATTGTTAAAAACTTAATTGAATGACGTCGGTGGGAATGAGGATAAGGTAATAAAGAAATACTCACAGTCATACCACCCACTCACAGTCATATCACCCACACACAGTCATAAAATCTATGCATAAGAAAAACTATTCACAAAACAATTTTCTTTGGCCAACAATTAAGCACATAATGGAACAAGCCAAAGATGTAATGGCGACATGTGAAGTGGTTGGGTGGATAACAAGTGAATGGTTAGTTTTTACTTTTATTTTACTATTACTATACTTATGTTCTTCTTCTTCTTATCTTATTTTACCGTTATTTTTTATTTTAATTTTTTTTTTTTTTTGTTTTCAGTTGAATCACAATTTCAATACGCACTCAAGTGTAAATAACAAATTTTACATAACCATGTACATATACTTTTAAGCATGTGTGAATGGTAATATTTTTAATACAAGGATTATACACAAGGAAATTAAAAAGCAATTCATTTAATTTTTCTTTAATAATTTAGCATTTGTTATTATACATACAAATTCTCTTAAAGTTTCCCCATTTCGGCAGTAGAATTTCAGAAAAAAAATTGTCAAAAATTGATTGTTTTGAAAAGTTATTTTAATGTACTAAGACGACTAAAACTTACCGTACTACCATCGCATGATTGTTAAAGCACGTCGTAGAACTTTTATTTCATACAACATCAACAACAAGAATTCGGAAAACTTTTAAATGGAAAACCAAAGCAATCAGATGATGCACAATTTGCGAATGTTATAACATGAGATGATCTGAACAATAATTGTTTTGATGAAATGATGTGTAAAGAGAAAGAATTTAAGAATATTTGATAGACAGTCTAAACAATTAAAAATAAATTTAAATTGTTCCTTCATACATTTTTGTTTCTTTAAAAATGTAACAAAAACCATACATCACACACACTTACTCGTATATACATGCATATGTAATTGGGCATTACAAACCTGCAGTCAAGATTACGTTCTAGCAAAGACTACAAATATATGAAGATGATGATGAAGCATTGCACTTGGGAAACAGAAAAATTCCAATTATCCAGTATGGAAAAAGTTAAAATTTTGAACCATTAAAATGATAAATAAATTTAATAAATACTAAACAAAAAAAGAATTCGTGCAATAATAAAATAGACACATATGGTAGATGATAAATCCGTGGCCTGTATATGGGTATGGATGTGTGTTAACATGGGAGTGAGAACGACGATTTAGCTTTCCATGTTACCTACCCTCCTCATCATAAAGAAGCTCAAAATTTTGTCAATTTTGAATACACTGTGTGTAACATCTTTATAGTCTTTGGTTCTAGCTTCTCACACCACTTCTATGGTGTGTATTAATTTTATACAATCGTCGACTAGGAACCACCACAATAACTTAAAGATAAAGTTAGAATTGGCAGTTCGCTAAGGGGTAGGAGGTCATAATTCCGGGTGCGTTCGTAAATTCAGCAAATTTGTGCAACCCTGCGGCAGTTATACTAATGAATGGTCACCTGTTACAGATTTTCTGCTACTGCTCAAAAACTCAACAGAATTTGCTTTTTAGAAAATTTGATTTGATTTCTTTAATTTTTAATGAAACTTTTCCCACAATACTGACTTCTTTTCTCCCATTTCGTGGAAGTCTGACTCCATATTCAGTCTAGCCCGTATTATTAATTTTTGAATGTTAAATGTGAAATCTTTCTCGGAGCTAAAAGTATAAATAATTAAAATGTCCATAACAATATCAGTTAAATGTTAATACTTTTCCATTTCTCTGCAAATGAAGCAAAATTTTCTTTTGTTTAATAGCCTTTATTTCACGAAAGTACGTCGTCGAAAAAAATGGCTTGCCGCAAACTATTGCAACTGAAATCAAACTGTTGCTATATTTACAAAAATTTGCGACAGCATTGAACTTGTCTGCAAGAAAAGCGTTCGACACAAGCCAGTGCTGCCAAGTATTGCGTATTTTGTATATTTGATTTTATTATGCTGCAGTGTTGCACAACTATTGCATTTACGAACGTAACCTCCCCTACAGCGAAACTTTGTACCCGAATGACATTTTTAATACTCGCACCTATTCCTCTAGTTAATGATAAGAGCATTTGCTGTTCCCTTGTCTAAAGCAAACATACTTTTTTCAGAGAAGAAGAATTGATGGCTTGAGGAGACAAAGCATTTAATTATTTTTTATTATCATCCTCAACACTAGTATCTGCTTAAATGATTGTTTAATGATGATCCCGCCATTGGCCTTTATTCACACATACCCTGTTTAAGTCGTAATTCTTTTTCTTATAGGAGGATGAGAAATAATTCTACCCTTCAAATTATTTGATTTGTTTAGTTTCTCGTTTTTGTTTTCTTCTTTGCGACCACCCATTTAGTTTAAAAGGCGACGCTTTAAATTTACTCCTCTGTGATATGGCTCTCAATACAAGAAATTTAATGAGCAAGTATTAAAAGACATTCTAAAAATTTATGTCTTATTCAAGTGTCTTAATTAGTTCATTACTTACCATTTTGGCTGTGGAAAGAACATTTACTGAGCAATGGTTGATATATTGTCATGAGAACTACATATTAACTTGAACAAACAAAATACAAACAACAATTTTTATCTCTCGTCGTTATATCTGTCAATATTCCCTCTTTTTATCAGACTCTTAAATCAGTTTTAATTAAAATCCAGACGTTCGACATCACTCTATTAATTTAGAGAAAACAAATTTATTTATAACACTCAGTTATGAGTGGAAATATGAATTGAAGAATAGCAAAGAAAAAAAATTTGAACCCAAATATATACTTTAGCATGGTAAAATATTCGTTAAATATTGTTCTTTGTATAGTCGAATTAAAATTGTTTCATTACTTGAATGCTCCAAAATATGGTTTATGAGAAACGTATGTAAAGTTTACAAAAGAATGTGTCCAAATTTATTAAGAAATTTATTCACTCGACTTTCGCGACAGTTATGACAATAGACAGACTAATGCAGTGAACACAATAAACGCAACGCAACAAATAGTGCAATCTCTCAAAAATAGGATACATGGGTGAATATTTTTTTTTTATGATCATTGAATCTTTCCTAATGAAATTTACAATAGAATACGATACAATCTTAAATCTAGTTTTGAAGGTTAATGGTTGGCACCAGCGTGTTAACTATATATTGTATTCAAATCTTATAATAATACCATACTACGTTAGAAATTATTGACAGGCCAGCCGTCGAGCAAGGCTCAAGGTGTCACTTCGTTTTTACCTCTGATGGTCGTCGAATTGAATCGTCAGTTTTGCGATGTATTTTATGGCAAATTTTTTAATTTCTTCCTGAATTGTAGCAATGTTGAGATCTCTTTGAATATTGTCATTTGTCGTAAAAGCTTGGACTGTCTTCTTTGTAATTTCGAAACGTCAAACGCGCAAGCACTGCCGCAAAGTTGAATGGTATGCATTTGTTTAAAAGAAACTTATATTCAAAGTCTAGTGTTGAATTAATTTGGCCTTGATGTGGTGGGACCATGTTAGACATCGGTCTAAATGAACTCCCAGGTATTTGCAGTGATTTTCTACAGGGACATCAATATTATTTATTTTTATTTGTGGGCAATCTTGTTTTCTGAGTGTGAAGGTCACACGAGCACACTTGGATGGATTCACCTTTATGAAAGGTGAATATGAAAGTGATTATTTTAAAAGCAGCGCGACAACAAGCAATGATTCTGCTGCTTTACTTTTGGGCTAATTTTTATTTCTATTTGCAGCAATGACAAAATTAATGGTCATATTGAGAGAATTAATGCTGTAATTAAAATATCATAATTGAAATAGAAAAGTAATATAACGCGATGAAACGTTTTAGTTGAATTAATTTTGATTATACTTTGCTGCATTAATGCAGCTTACCTTAGTTGTAGAACTGTTGTGTCTGCTCTGTTGCCTTTATTGTGTTTATTACATACGACGTAATACTTAAATTAAAATGATTAACAATGTTAACTGTTATCCCAATATTAAAAATATCAGTCGAGAGGTAAAGTTTTATTAATCAGGAGATCGAGCATCGTTTGATACAATATCCAGAATGAGCATTTCGCCAGACAGTAATGCCTTGTAGTGATCAATAACTTTTAAGGAGATAGTTTCAATTTGTTTGAAACGATTTCAAATTGTCATCATTTTGTAGCATCCACAATATAATTGCGTATTCAAATTACTTTGCAAAATAATTTTTGTGAACTCTTTTCGTTACCTTCTCACAATTTAGTTTGACAAACTCTTGATGTTTTTTGTTGTATATACTATGAGTATAACAATCAGTAAAAGACAAACGAGGAACAATGCAATATTGCGAGTACATCGTAGTGTGAACTCACCCTCTCTTGTTTTTTACCTTCTCTCCTGCAAGTCCACGACTTTGCAAAGTACTGCAAGTAAGCAAAAGCCATCATATTGTGCAGAAAACAAAGGGCTATAAGCAACAGAGAATATAGAAGCTTCTTCCATGTGAATCCGGATGTCGGGAATGTGTTTCCCTTGCATTTATTACAATTAAATACATTTTATTTAAACGTTCCAGAATTAAATTACATTGACTCGTTTGTGGTATAAATTTCTTCCCAACATGTTACGTTAGATGCAGTTATTGCTGTAAGGTACAATCCATTTCAAACTTATTGGAATCCTGTTATGCATTCTTTTTGTATGTCGTTTAGTAAAATTGCACATTTTATTTCCATTTACGCTTTCCGTTATGCTACTTTCTGTTGAATTTCTAGGTGTTCCTGTTACTTTTGTTGCTTTTATTGTTCGCTTCTTTAAATTTCGCTTTAAAAAGCTAGAGAGCTAATATAAAATTTTTGTAATACGTAGTCCCACTCCTATATTGCACATTATTTCACAGTTGCTCCCGTTCTGCGTTCTGTTCTATTTTCTGTAGTCATATGCTGTGTATACCATGGTATTGTTTCAATTGCTTTTTAATATATACAACACAGTTATTCCCATGTTATTTAGAAACTAATAATTTCTATTACAGAATATTTTTTTAATTTTAAACACTGGTAATCTCATGTGAAGTGAAATAATTACAAGTGATCGCTATCACCATTATTTGTTACTATATGTTACATGACTTCGTGGCTGTCAGATTATTTCTCAACTATAATCTGAACAGAACACCAGTAAGATTTGTTGTTTTGTTTTTAAAGGAATTTGGAAGTTATGTACCATTTTAATGATAATAATCAACGTTGTCAACTTAGTGCTTTTAGCACTGTTTTTAGTTAATTCGAGTTAATTCCTAGGGCTTATTTTAGTGCTTTTCTGATTATACCCTACAAGAAATAAATAACCGAAACTAATACATACAAGGCTTACTTACTACCACACATGTAATTTTTATTTGACTTTTTATGTTTTAGAGTTGTATTTTTTAATAGTTGTATTTTTCATACAAAACACATCACTGTTAATTGTCAAATGACCGGTAAATTTATTAATTTCAAAAATTTAATCGGAGTAGGCTTTGAAAATAAAAATTTATGGCGTCTTATGACATGACATTTTACATGTAATCTTTGTTGCAAACCAAAAGTTGTAAAAAAAAAGAAAAGATAAGTTTTAAAATATATTTTAATTAAATTAAAAAACTAAACTAAAAGAAATTAAATTTTGTATTGATATTTGTTATAAGTGCTAAAGAAGATAAGTATAGTGAAGTGATAATATTGTGTTTATATTGTTTTTTGTTATTTATAATATTCTAATAAAATATTTTATATATATTTGTTGTTTTAAATAATTTTCTTTAATTTTGATTTAAATTTTAATATAAAATAAATAATATAAATTAAATTAAAAAAAATGAAAAGAAGAAATTTTCAAAACTGCCTTTCAAAAGAAAAAAGGAAGTTTGAAGAAAATATAAAATATTTTCGGAATGTCCGCGACATAAGTGAAGGTAGTGTAAAAAGGGTACCTATTAAAATGCTTAACAAATTAGGAGAAGGTGCTGGTGGAATAGGAGAAGAGGAGTGTAGGGACGTTATAGAAAGTGCTAGTGTAAGTACTGAGGCAATTCTTAGTGACGACACAGAATCAACTATTAGCATAGATAGTGAATCATTTGGTAGCGTAGAGGCTGGTAGGGTAAATACAGGAGAAAATATTAACTTTAGGCCAAATATAGGTAGTTCAACGAAACGTGAAGAAATTAAGTCATGGGTTCTTAGGAATAATATATCCCACACAGCTTTAGAAGACTTACTTCACACTTTAAACAGTGTAGGAGTTGAGGATTTGCCTTTGTCAGCGAAAACTCTTATGAGCACAGATAGGAAGGAGATTCAGATTTCCAATATTCCAGATGGAGAATTTATATATTTAGGCATTCAAAAGTATTTTCAATCAGTACCATTTAATTATTTAGGAGATAGAGAGGAAGTTTTAATTGATATTGGGATTGATGGCTTAAAACTTTTAAAAGTTCTAATAGAGTTTTGTGGCCTATTTTAGGTGCAATTGTAGGGTTTAATAACAATCCCAGTCCGTTCATGATAGCATGTTTTTCAGGTTTTAAAAAGCCACAAAATTTAGATAGATTTATGGCAGATTTCTGTGCAGAATGGTACTGAAACAAACTGGTATAAGATTAGGCAATAGTCAAAAATTTTTGAGATTTAATATTCGATTATTCATCTGTGATTCTCCAGTTAGGGCGTTTGTTACTGGTGTAGTGTCTCATAATAGCAAAAGTGGTTGCTCTAAATGTTGTCAGGAAGGTATATATAGGGAAAGAAGGGTATGTTTTTCCAAGAAAATAGGTCCCTTAAGAAGTGATATAGCATTTCATGATAGGTGTTACCCTTCTCATCATATAGAAGAATTTAAAATAAAACGAAGTATTTTAGAAGAGACAGGATTTGGAATGGTTTCCCAGTTTCCCATAGATGCTATGCATTTAGTTGATTTAGGAGTTACTAAGAAATTGCTTAAAATTTTAATTAATAAAAGTAATTCTAAACAAATTAATGATAGAATTAATTTTATTAAAAATAATGTCCCTACAGAATTTTGCCGTGTACCTAGGAGTGTAGATGAAATAAGTAATTGGAAGTCGACAGAATTTAGGCAATTTTTCCTTTATACAGGTATATTTCTGCTTAAGGATTGTGTCAGTAGTGACCAATATTATCATTTTTTATTATTGCATAGTAGTATAAGATTTCTATCTAGTGAAATAAATTATGTAGGACAGGCAGATACTTTTCAAAAAGTATTAGAGGATTTCGTAGATTACTTTGGCAGACTATATGGTGAGGAATTAGTTAGTTTTAATGTTCATGGACTGCTCCATTTAGTTGATTGCGTTTTGCAATATGGTCCTTTAGATACATTTTCAGCTTATAAGTTTGAAAATTATATGCAGTATATAAAGAAGATAGTTAAAAAGCCAAACAAAATTTTGCAGCAGATATACCTTAGGCTAGAAGAAAGGCACCAAATTAAATCAAGTTTTGCAAGTGTTTCTAAATTAGGAGATTTTACAATAAATCATAAAAAAGACAAGGATAGCTTTCGTTTTAGCAAACATTTAGGTCCCATAAAGATTATAGATACAAAAATATCATCTGAGGGTGTAAAATATGTCTGTAAAGTTTTCAAAAAAACTGAAAACTTTTTTGACAAACCTTTCAAGTCGTATAGTGATTTAGGTATAGTTGTGGCTAGCGAATTAGACAATTCCACAATAGAAATTAAGCGAGAAGATATAGATTTGAAATATTTTTGTATTCCCTATGATAGAAAGTTTCTTCTCATACCCCTTTTACACCATCTTTTTCATGAATTTTCGTTCTAATTCATTTTATTGCTCAAATATATTTTTAAATAATTGTTAAAATAAAAACAAATAGTAATACATTGTATTTTTCTATCTTTACATGAATTCTGAGAATATTTTTGAATATTTTGAAGAGGAGAGCGGTAAGAATAAAGATATAGCGTATAACACTATTATTATTAACATTTTCATAATTTTCGCTCTTTAGAACAAGGAGTACCGATTACGCAAAAATCATACTCGTTTGGAAATGTTCAGCCAAGGGAAGGCACAAATGAAGGTAAATTTAATTATATTTCTTCCTGAAAATAATTTGTAATAACACTGAACTCAGTTCTAGATATCCTGAGGAAGATGCAGGAACAAATGAACCGAATGACGGTTAAATTAAATAAAATGGATGAATGCGTAAGTAAAAATTAATCAACTTTTATAGTATTGGTTTAAATAGTGCATTTTTAAAGATCAAAACGGTTATGGATACACAGACCGTGTTAAGTAATAACCAGGCTGCTATCGTCGGAAACCAACAGGCGATAGCAACTAAGCTTGAGGCGATGGAAGAAAATGTAAGTATCTTGTAGTATCACTCTAATATGTTAACTATAACAAACCTATTTTTTCAGATGGTGGTCAAGCCCGAAATGATGGCGCAAGCCAAAACGCTATTGGAAGTAAAAATAGCAATTAAGAAAATTGAGGGATCCGTAAGTCGAATCACAGGGGAAAGACCAAACGAGGTTTTGGACGCAGTAGCCGCTTCCTTTCCCCTGAAGTCCACTGCCGAAGTCGAGGAGCTCGAGGCGAAATTAGAAAATACGGAGTTTGCGCAAGCTATTGTAAGTAATTAAATTCAATTGTTAGCACTTTTTATAAAACATTTTTTCATTTCCAGACAACGTACTTGTACAACTTAAAGGGAGTGTCGGAAGATGTTGGCACAGTTATCCGCTCTGTATTTACAGATAGCTTGATGGAGGGCTATAATTGGGATGGAAGGTGTCAAAAACATGCCCTCATCAAGCTCAGGCTCTTCGACAAATTCCTCAGAGGTACGTATTTTTTATATGATATACATATAAAATCATACATTACATTATTTTTTAATTTTTAGATGTTTTTCGAAAGCCAGACTTTGACAAAAGTCTGAGGAAGGCAGTGGACAAAAGCCACAATAGGTGCAAACAGTTGCGGTACCTTAGGAAGCAGAAGTGAAAACAAGGTTGGGTTTTACTGGTAAAACGACTAGTCATTTTACTGGTAAAACGACTAAAAAATATTATAATGTTTTAGTTCTTTTTTGTCAAAATTACGCTTTTTTTGACTAGTTTGGTGCTTTTTGAAAATTTATAGTTGACAACACTAATAATAATACAATGAGAAATAGGGGAACAAAGTAAAATATTTGGCACTCATGGTGAATGATATAAACTCTTCAATTAATGTTGGTGAAAAAATTCAAGGCGATACCTTGGGTAGTAAAAACAAATACTCAGTATTTGTACGAATGGAAATTGTGTCTTTTTTTTTTGTCCAAAGAGTTATTTAATAGGGAAGAACTAGTTCACACAAAAGAGGCCGTTAATACAGTAATACTAAATTTTTTGCCATAACGGATGATTTCTGTTCCTATGCTCAAATAGAAATACTTCTTGAAAAATGAAGCATATCTACTTTAAGGAGAATTAAAGAGACGCGGCGGCTAACATCATGCTCGCAAATGAATACGAGTTTCCTAATACATTCATTATTTTAGGATTCTATCTACACAACATTTTGCCTTTGAATGGACCACCATCGAAGCGCAAAGTAGTTTATATTGACAGAAGATAAATCCCTTAAAAAATTGGCTAAGGCCAAAGGAATCTCTAGATGCGATTCATTCTAAAAACTTGTAATACTAACTAAAGTTAAGCCTCAGTAATATGACATTTTTCTTGCTTTTCAACAAAGAAGGATTTCCAACTATAAGGAAAAATTTGTAGAAATTGCATCCGCAGTTAATACAATTTTTATTCCGAAAGTGGGGAAAGACTCAGAAGGCCCATCAAAATATCTTGGGCCCATTGATTTAATATTTTTATAGCTGAAAGTAAAGTAACAAATGTTTGTAATTCATATCAGGAATATGGAATATGATCAATAGTATTCTTAAACAGACGGTACTATAGAGCACGCTCTTCTTGGACAGTAAATAGAGTCTCCAACTATACGGTGTACCATGTTGTTGTTAAAATGAATATTAACACGTATTAACACGCAGTCGGGTTTAGGAATTGAATTTGTTTTGATATGACTCAAAATGGGCTGTCTACTAGGCCAAGTGTTATCTCTTAACCTATGTGATACCAGGTTTAACATTTTGGGATAGCCTATCTTTTCTCACTACTCTCTACACAACTAAGTTGTGTGCGTCAATTTTTTCAATTAGTTTCGGGATCTACTGGTTTACGTCGACTGGGGACGACAGATATTAACAACTCTTTTATGGTAAGTTTATTTACTTCGAGAGAAATATATTTTTGTAGTTCGTTATGTTCTAGATGTCTGAGCTGGGGTTTGAATTATGAGGTTTTCTCTGGTAGGTCAACTCACTTCCTATAGAATACGGCGACTCCAAATCAACGACGATATGAGTAACTTTTCATAACAATTTTGTATATTCGAGAGTCTTTGCCAGAAATTTGTTAAGAGGGAGATACAGATTTCGTTTTGCTGAAGATGTCTAATCTGGGCTTTAAACCGTGGTCTTACGTCTAATAAACCAACACACTACTACTGCTACTATTGCATGCTCGTTGTGTTCGAACTGAACATATTAATGAGACGATGGATCGTTTATTTTATTGAATGAAAGCGGATATCAAATATTTGAACTTAAGTTCCGTATGAATTTTTCATTTTGTTCTTTCTATAAAATTAGTATTCAATTTAAACTTTATATTTCTCAAAATATCGATAAACTACTAGTTTCTTTATTTTTATCCGTAACGCTTAAACAAAGTTTTTATTTAAAACTTATTTGTTTAAGAAAAAACAGGAAAACAAACACAAAATGGTAATAGAATAGAAACAATAGAATTCTATTTCAGCATTCCAGTTGACTTCTAATTTATCTTTCTGAAATTTACCAAAACTTTATTGAATCAATGGAACTTTTAACGTTTTTGCTATTTGACCGAGTTTAAGCACAGGAAAAACTCAAAATATTTATCACACACACACAAACAAATGTTCTACGTTTTTTCAAATGGGGAAACAAGAAAATTCCGTAAAGTTTTCTAAAGAGAGTTTATTAGAAAATCCTGGATATAAAATAAAAAGAAGATTGTGCAACAAAATAACTAAAGGAGTATAAAATACTGTAGCAATAAGCACAGATTGTTGCAAATTGCAAGTTATCCCTTGCTTCCTTAATGCAGAGTAATGGCAAGGAAAAAGCAAAACAATAGCAAGAATTTTTATTATGAAGAGAAATATAAAACATTTCACTGCCCTTTAACGCCTACTAACAACTAACATTTTCACCTGGCAACAAAACAGAACAACAATATAGTAAATGGCGTAGTGAACAGTTGTTGTCAAATGCTACAACTGCTATGTTCACCGCTTGTCGTCTCATACTTCTGTCTAACAACTGTTTTGCTGACTCTAAGAAAAATTAAAATCAGACGACAGGCATTATATGAATCAGTTTTGGTTTGTCTTTCTTATTTTCTTGTGCAGTATTAACAGAATTTTGTTCATTTTACCTTAACTTTTGAGGTCTGCTTGTTTTTCTTTTGTTCACGGTTTCTATTTGATTCAGATAAAGTACGGTCAGACTTGACAGAGAATCTAGTAAATTTCTACGCTTTCAAATACAAGTCTATACATATTGAAAAGTGAAAATTAAATCCTGTTATTATAATTTCTATTGCTGCCACAGCTGCTACATGAGTGTTGGCTCAGTTCGATTAACATTTGCTTGTTACTGGTGCAAGTACCTAAGCCTTATTTTATACAAGGGTAGTATTGCTTCTCAAACCAGCGTGTGTTAATTTTATCCAAACTTCAAAGTTTTCAGTAACTTTTTATGACAATTTTATTTACTCGCAGACTTTTTGCCAGTAGAATTCTGAAAAGAAGCCGGTGAAGGAATATTTTTTTTATATCTTATCTTATTCGATGATATTTCGTGCATATACAACAAACAGTGAGCAGCATTAGATCAGAACAAATGTTGGATACACTGTCAACAAGTTTATAGAAAAAAATTATTTTTTTTTTTTATTCATTCAGGCGTAAATACAGTACAACAAGATATTATCTTATTTAATAGTACTGCTCAGGATATAGGCATAAAATATTACAAAGATAATAATCTTAAAAATTAATTAACATTAACAAAAATTAATAAAAACAAAATTTATAATAATATTAAAGAAAAAAAAATGTGATTGATTAATTACGTTTGTACATTATTGTTCATTTAAAAATTTAATTATTGCAGTCTTGAAATGCTTTGCATTGCTTAGTAATTGTATGTAGTGTTGTAGTAATAACATTCACTTTTCTAATATACACTCAGTTTTTTATATATACTCGATATCTTAGTAACCTTTGAAATTTTTATAATTTAGCTTTTACATGAAATAAATTTTCATTCCAATAAAGTCGTTTGAATTATAAAGACATATTTTTACTTCAATAAAGTTGCAATAGCTGCAATAGGTTATGGGCCTATGCATATGAAGTTTCCAGAAAATTCAAGCGAAAAATAAAGGACATAAAGTCAAAAATAAAGCGTTTAACCAAGATAAAGTTTATTTTAAAAAAAATAAAATTAAATAAAGATGACGGACACAAAAGTAAAATTTAATAAATTAAACAATGAAAATTATGTCAATTGGAAGTTCAAAATGGAACTACTATTGAGAAAGCAAAATTTATGGAAGCTGGTGATTGAAGGTAGCCGTCCTGAACCTAAGTTTACAAATAATGTGATGGAGAACAAGGCAGTGATTGATGAATGGGACACCAAAGATGATGAGGCCAGGGGAACCATTGGATTGCTTGTGATGGATGACCAACTTTGCCATATAAGAAACTCCAAAACGGCTAGAGAAATGTGGGATAGTTTGAAAAATTATCACGAAAAGAATACTCTGTCTAATAAAGTGCATTTAATGAGGAACATTTGTTCGTTAAAATTGGAAGAAGGTGGTAATGCGGTGGTTCATATTAATACAATGAACGAGTTATTTACAAAATTGTGTGATGTTGGTGAGGAAGCCATATCTGATAAATGGAGTGCTGCTATGTTGCTCAGCAGTTTGCCGGAGGGATATGATACTCTTATAACATCTCTAGAATCCAGAAAAGAAGATGAAATTAACTTGCTTTTGTTCAACAGAAAATTATCGCCGAATATGAAAGGCGTTTGCATGCTAATGGAGGCGTACTGAGTGATGCTATTTTGAAGGTTGTTGCTAAGCCTGGCGGTGTTTGCTATTTTTGTAAGAAACCCGGTCATCGAAAGAAAAATTGTATGAAATATAAAAACTGGAAACGGAAACAAGGACCAGAAAATAATTTCAACAGAATCAATTCTATGGAGGAAAAATGTAATTCAGATTATCTTTTCAAGTTTGGTAAGAATAAGTATTTATCTTGTTGGCTAGTTGATTCAGGTGCTACTCGTCATGCTGTCAACGATTACAAATTTTTTCAAGAATTGGATGAATCTTACAAGAGTCATATTGAACTGGCTAATGGTGAAAAAGTTGCTATTGAAGGCTTTGGTTCAGGTGAACTGATGTTTTATGATAAATACAGTAAGGAGCATAAATTTTTCGCAAAGGAGGTTTTATATGCACCTAGTTTAGTGGGAAATATAATTTCAATAAGACAGTTAACGAGATTCGGTTTTGA
>CM025791.1:63074604-63101530 GCA_014635995.1 Sarcophaga peregrina
AATGTACAGTTGTATAAGACGGTGTAAGGTTGATTCGGGCTATGAGTACAGTTTTATCGGTATGAATAATTTTTGCCAATATAATGTGCTCTGCCAAATTTGTTACGATTACCCTGGTACCATTTATTAACCCCTGTTTAGCATTAAGATTTCTGATTAACATTATAACTAGATGACCCGTGCGAATATTTCGCACCGTTAGTTGTAATTTTTGTAACATAAAATGAAAATAATTATGGTAAATAGAGGTATTGCCAGAATGGATTTTAATATATACAATATTATGTAGAACTGCATTACAATCAAGCGACCCTGTATTACTACACTTGAAAAAAAAACATACAATCATAATAATAACAGTATTATCATGCAGTTATATATATAATATAATTTTTATCAATGAAAATATTAATTTTTCAATTTCTAATTATTTTTCGCCATTAGTGTTAGATATGAGCTTTAAAATGAGATATCATACATTAAATTTGACGCAGTGGTATGGGAGATATTTGCAACCGACAAAAAAAAAAAAAGTGCTTTAGAAATAATATACATGATTGCATTTGTCTTTTCAAATGCACATTATTTATATTCTAACGTTGCACGTTATTTTTATTTTTCTTAAAATCTTTTTAACTGTTAAATCAGCTGACACTATATAGTAAATAGCGGAATTGCCAGAATGAAGTTTAATACATACTATATATATAGAACTGCATTACTATTAAGCGACCCTGTATTAGCACACTTGAAAAAAAAAACCATATAATCATAATGACAACAGTATTATCATGCAGTTATATATAAAATATAATTTTTATCAATGAGAATATTAATTTTTAAATTCTAATTATTTTTTACCATTAGTGTTAGATATAAGCTTTAAAATGAGATATCATTCATTAAATTTGACGCGGTGGTATGGGAGATATTTGCAACCGACAAAAAAAGTACTTTAGAAATAATATATATGATTTTGATCCAACAAAAGGTTCTGAAAAAAAATTCTATATCACTTGTCTTCGATAATAGCATCTCAGATGAGGAAACCCTACTTCCATTAATGAAAAGTTATTTGATGCCATCGAAAAATGCCAACGGCCTATAAAACGAATTAAAAGGGTAACTGATTTAGATACTCAACTGTCCAAAGAAATAAATTTATTTACATCAGGAGGTGGTAGAGGTGAATATTTACAAGCTGCATACAGCCATCTTGGAACTATTTTGCCAACAAATGTTGATTGCGAGAAGTGTTTTTCAACGGCAGCGTATGTTGACAATAAAATTCGTTCAAGTCTATCAGATCATATATTAGATGCTTTAATCTTTTTGTTGGAATCCAAATAATTTTCTTAAAACTAATGCATTTCCATATGTACGTATGAATAATTTTTATTTTCATTAATTTACGCTTTTTTGTTACTTTTTGTCTTGCTTTCTTTATTTTTTATTTTTAATGGCATTTAATTCTGATATAATTGGAATATAAATGATTTTTTTAAGGAAATCTCAAAAAAATTAAGAGAAAATCGCGATTTTTTCCCGTGATTTTTCAGGATTTTTGGAA
The DNA here is from genome assembly GCA_014635995.1 of Sarcophaga peregrina. Classification (NCBI taxonomy): domain Eukaryota; kingdom Metazoa; phylum Arthropoda; class Insecta; order Diptera; family Sarcophagidae; genus Sarcophaga; species Sarcophaga peregrina. The sequence goes on from CM025791.1 coordinate 63,076,175, forward strand.
TCCCGAATCCCGGGATTTTTAAAAATCGATTCCGTTTGGCATCCCTAGTATTGAACCATTTTCATGTGTTCATTTCCTATAGAAAGATCAATAGGTCCTACACCATAAGTATCCATAAAAGACAGGTTTTAGATCATGCTAAGCCTGCTGCTTTAAAATTCGTTCTCTATATAATCTTGGTGGAACTCGTTCTGGAGACCACTATATGAGAAACCACCGCTCTGTCATATGACTGCCCATAATAGTACCCCTTACATTAATAATAATATTGTTAGTGTTTATCTTCGTAGCAAGTATGCAAAAACATTTTCGCCTAGAAAACTCTAAACTGATTCGGGGGTCTTATCCAGTACTTTACGATTCTGAAAACATTACTGCATCCAAAACTCCATGCCTTGTGCAATGAAACCTTCATTTAATTAGTCACTACAACAAAATTCTATTCTCTACATACATTATTGAACTAGTTTCTCACACCACTAATTTTGTGTGTGTTAATTTTATACATGAGTACAGTTTAAAGTCAACTCCGAAAGACAGATTTTATGAGAAACTTTTCATGGCAATTTTATTTACCCTCAGAGTTTTTGCCAGACCACGGCGACTTCTCTACACTAAGTTTTGAAATTGAAAGCTTCGACATTGAAGAGCTTCAATCTTGAAATTGAGTCGTTCGAGTCATACTTAGAATTTCAGATACTTAATATGATACTCATACTACTCATACTCAAAGTTTCAAGTATTCGTCGTATTCATCATTCGACTCGTCTCTACTTAACATTTACACGAAGCACAAAATAAGTCTGATTCGCGTACGAACACTACAATACTCACAAGAAGATTGTGCGTAGGCTTTGCTTGTTGTCTCTGTCTTTCCTTTCTTCTTGGTTCGTATATGCAACAACAACAAAGGTTGTAAATTTTAATGAATAATTCGAATCACTAGAATCATTTTTAAATATTATAAGTATTTTTTAAATTTATGAATCAGAATGAATAGGCGTATGAATCAAGCACATTTCGAATAATGTGAGTTTGATGTCAAGTTTGTACTCATAATCATTGCTACTTATACTTATAAATCAATGTTGTAGCGAGTACGAATGAATCAGAGTAGTTGAGTCTCAATCCTGTTGATTCACATCATACTCAAAATTGCATGAGTACTTATGAGTAGCAGAAAAACGATTCATTGCTGATATCTGATGCAGACCCAATTGTTGATAACATCGACGCATTAACACCAACCGATATTGAATCAATATTTCCCTTGGGACTTACTGTTCACATGCGATCGCATGTAGACTGTAGTACTCTTGTTTTAGACAAACGACTTCTTTGACTAACATTTATCAAGTGATCGTATCTAGTGTCTACACTAAACATTATTATTGTACAACACTAAAGTGGCATCCATATTTGAGATGTCCTTTAAAACAATCATAAAGTGATCATAAATAAGGGCTAACGTTTAAGCCCTTGGTGATATCAAAATTAATATTCAATACGCAGAATAAACATTGTCTAGAAGAACCATCTTGATTTCGGAGTAAGAGTAGGATATTGAAACATAGGATAGTTTCATTGCCGTGCTTGCACACACAGCTCCTGATGAAGACATTTGATGGAATGTCGAAACTACCGGTATGCCTTACCAAATGCGAATGGCTATTGTGAGATGAATGATCATGGGATTTAAGGATATTCCTTAATTGCAGCGTAGCTGTCACAGTAAATCATGAGATTTTTATGGAAAATCTCAACAATGAACAAAAACTACGCCGCTTCAGAATGGCCATGACCTAATCCAGGACTTTACATATACCACATCACACCCTCTCAAGCACTGTTGGTCAATCAAGGTAAACCTAATATATCTAATATTGTAGTCGCCGTGGTCTAGTGGGTAGTGTGTTGGCTTATTGGACAAAAGGTCCGGGTTCGAATCCCAAGTAAGACATCACAACGAAAAAAATTTCTTCGGCGACTTCCTCTGAGCAGATTTCTGGCAAAGACTCTGATAGTAAAAATTGCCATGAAAACCTTCTCAAAAATCTGTCGTTCGGAGTCGACTTTTAAACTGTAGGTCCCGCCACTCATGTATAAAATTAACGCACACAACATAAGTGGTGTGAGAAGCTAAGGTCGTAATCCTGACTGAAAGGTTGTAATGGCCAATTATCTTATGTATGTATGTAATTTATCTCATTTGGAACCTCTGTATCTTCTGCATGAGGGCCCTTATAATCAATGCGAATGTATTCTTCCTAGCATAGCAAGATATTAACCGTCCAGTTTAGGCCAGAATTTAACCGTATTGAGCCTTACTGCCATCACTGTAGCACTCTGCTTTAATAGAAGATCTGAGCAAAGTCAATTGAGTTTAGCAATCACAGTACAGCTGACTGTCTGCCTAGTTTGTCTAGTCGTAAGCGTAGTGTAGATTATAGAAAGCTATTGACAAGAGCAGTAGCATACATACATAGAAGTGTGTACGTCATCAAGAATTCTTTTCATTATTTTGAAGAACTAATGAGAACAAATAGTGTAATGGAACTGAAATCATGTTCTTCCAGCTAATCGGATAAAAAAGATTTTCGTCTATCTTCACTTTGCAGACATAACACTTCCACTGAAGAATCAACCAGAAGAAATCGAAAAATAAATTTTATAACCGGTGTCCATATTGGGCAAAGAATTTAAAGGCACTTTTAGATTATTCCATGCAATTTCCATTTTTATTCAATTATTTTCCGTAGAATTCAGGGCCAACTTTAAGGACGACGACATCTTCGTTCACATTCAGCTTTAGTACAATAACGATTGTTGTTGCCACCGCAGCCTAAATAAAGCATCGACTCACATGCACGACCACTCCAATACCACATTGTACGACGGGTGCAGCCTCTTCCACCGCGACCAACATGACGGCTCTTATTACAGTTAGGCCTTACCTGTAAATCACAAAACAAAATCGAAATTATTTTCAAATATTCCAACAACAGAAGAAAAAATAAAAAAAAAAACTTACCTGGTGCCTACGCAAGCTTGGGCTGAAGTATAGGCCACTAAGCAATGAAACACAACGAAAAAAGTGCAATGATACGCATTTTGATATTTCCACAAGATTCTTGATTCGGTTCACAACTAGGAAAGTTTATGCCTTGATTAGCTAAAGGCATTCGGTATTTATAGTGAATTGCAGTGCCAATGGAAGATACCCCCGAATAGTCTTGTTCATGAAGGGAGTTGTGGGTGTTGTTTATTGAAATGTTCATTGAAAAGAAATGCTTTTTTTCTTTCTTTCTTTATTAAATTAAGTAAAATTTTTTAAAACAATAATAAATAATAACAATAATAATAATAAAAACAATAAAATTTTAAATAATTTAAATAAAAAAAGAATTTGAATAAAAAAGTCTGTCAAGGCTTGTCAACAGAACAAAAGCTTATAATGTTTTGAACCTCTGAAATAATTAAATGAAATCTGAATTGTTTACTAATCCGACCCTGTTCTTCTTAAGTAATAGGTCATGCTTACAAAAATAAAATGTGGTTTCATTTTTTTTTTTTAAATTTTTCAATGGAATTTTTTTAAAATCAATTTCAATCAACAAATTGTTTTGCTTTTTTATTATCCAGAAACTTCGAGAAATTTCTTTGTAATATCAACGCTTGTAGGTGTTGTGTGATTGGAAAGCTGAACAAATAATTTTTAGCGTGTGGCTGTTATGTGGCCTATTTCTAGTCATCCATCACTTTAAATTTGAACGATCGGATATTTTGAATCTGGCAGTACTTCTCTCATTCCATTTTATCACAAAATCTATCAATATTATCTCCACTGAACGTTATGAATCGTTTTACGCTAGAGCAATGTTGGGATTTATTGGGCCAAGGAGAAGCTGCACGATGATGTCGATTTTGCCACTCATTCTTGGTGGGTACTTTAATAAGCAAACTTGAATTATTTGGGGCTTAGAAAATCCACACAGTAGGCAATGCATCCATTGCGAGTAATTGTTGAGTGTGGCTTGTGCAGCGGAGGTATCATTGGCACATATTTCTTTAAAAATGACAACGGCGCAACATTAGGGTCAATTGAGAGCCAGATAAATTAAGCATCAAATCGTCAAAGATTTGAGAAAAAATCGTCAAAATCGTCAAAGACGTTCATTGAAATCGTCAAAAAATCGTCAGAAAAATAAATAAATAACTTGGAAGATTTTAAAGCGAATCATATGTTTTACACGTCATATTTACGCCAGCAATTCAATTGCAATAATCTTTACCTGATGTGAGGTGGAAATATTACAGAGCTTAGAGCGAATCTTGGCCTTTATGGACATGAAAATATATGGACGTTCGCTGTCTTTCTTTAAAACGTTGCAATAAATGCTTCACTTCATCTGATCTTACTTATAAATACACCATTTGATAACCGACCGAAATGGTCGTTAATCATGATAGTGTCTCAACTCCAGTGATTCATGGAGGCATGGTTTGCAATGTGCCATATGACAATGCTCTAGCTACTTTTAGGGATAATTGGCCAGCACGTCCGTATGTATGGTCGATTGGCCAGTGTATCACCACCACTGCATTTACATACAAAATTCTTTTGTTCGACTGACTGTGGTGTCGTATGTGGAGCTGCCTTCCTGCAGAGGCCTTTGCTGTTACTTACGGTGTATAAATATTTATATCTACACTCCATAAACAATGCACCCTTTTTCCTCATTCCTATAAAATATTTTCTTAGTTCCAAACACAATGCTATCCAACCACTGAGTATATGAACAATATAATGGCACTTGCCTCCACTCTTCCGATGGTAATGTTAGAAGCTATAATCGAATTTTTCAAATTGTCTCCAACGACGTATAGTTATCTCTGGTTTGTCGGCATATAAATTTTCTTTTACGGTCTCTGTTAGAATATAGCCCACGAGTGTCAAATCGTAGATTTTTGGCGGTTAATTGACATCACCATTTCGGCTATCAAACGTTTGACATTATAAATCGATTGTTGGAATCAAACATCGTTCAAATCCATACCATAAAGAGCATGTACAAAAAATCGGTTATCATGGGCTTGATTGTAAAGGTTGCGCCTAACCCGTTTTTAAAGAAATGTGAGTCATTGATGCTTCACGGTCACAAAACAGTCCAAATTTCCAAATACGGAAATTTTGCTTATTAACGTACCCAGCAAGAATGAAAATAAGTCCATGCCGAAAAGATTTTTGGCAAAACCGACATCATCGTGCTGTTTCTCGTTTGCCCAGTAAATGCCCATATTGCTTAAGCGTAAATCGATGCATTACGTTCAATTGAGATAGTTGACTGAATTTTTGTGACCGAATAGGTTGACATAAGTGTTGCTAGATTCGAAATATCCGATTGCTCAAATTTAAATCGATGGATGGCTTAACCGATATTTTAAAATAATAAGACACATGAGATCCATTAAAAATTATTTAACCAGCTTTTCAATTATACAACTCCTACAGCATTGGTATCGCAAAGTTTCACCAAAGTTCTGCATAATAAAAAAGCAAAAAAAGTTCTTGATGAAAATTGATTAAAAAAATCAAAAAAATTCTGTTCAAAAATTTGGAAAAGAAGAAGGAGAAACTTGTCTGTAAAGTCTTGTTGTAAAATCGGACCTTCTAAATAGAAAAATAAAAATAGAGATGGGGTCTGATTAGTAAACAATTCATATTTATTTAATAATTTAGTTCAAGAAATTATTAAATTTGGTATTCACTCTACCAGCAAGCTGTGCCAGACGTTTTTTTCTACAATTTTTTTTTTTTTTTCGTTAAATTATTTAAAATTGTATTGTTTACTGTTATTGTTATTATTTAATATTGTTTAAAAAAATTTTAGTTAATTTAATAAAAAAATAAAAAAAAATATTTTCTTTCAATGAGCATTTCAATAAACATCACCTACTTTCCCATAATGAATCAGAACTTTCGGTATCCTCCCTTACCACAACAATTCGCTATAAATACTGCATTCCTTCAGCTAATCAAGACATAAACTTCTCAGACATCAGTTGTGAACCAATCAAGAATCTTGTGGAAAATCAAAATGCGTATCATTCCACTTTTTTCGTTGTGTTTCATTGCCTTAGTGGCCTATACTTCAGCCCAAGCTTGCGTAGGACCAGGTAAGTTCTTTATTTATTTTTTCTTCTGTTGTTGGAATATTTGAAAATAATTTCGATTTTGTTTTGTGATTTAAAGGTAGGACCTAACTGTAATAAGAGCCGTCATGTTGGTACGCGGTGGAAGAGGTTGCGTCCGTCGTACAATGTGGTATTGGAGTGGTCGTGCATGTGAGTCGATGCTTTATTTAGGCTGCGGTGGCAACAACAATCGTTATTGTACTAAAGCTGAATGTGAACGAAGATGTCGTCGTCCTTAAAGTTGGTCCTGAATTCTACGGAAAATAATTGAATAAAAATGGAAATTGCATGGAATAATCTAAAAGTGCCTTTAAATTCTTTGCCCAATATGGACACCGATTATAAAATTTATTTTTCGATTTCTTCTGGTTGATTCTTCAGTGGAAGTGTTATGCCTGCAAAGTGAAGATAGACGAAAATCTTTTTTATACGATTAGCTGGAAGAACATTGATTTCAGTTCCATTACACTATTTGTTCTCATTAGTTCTTCAAAATAATGAAAAGAATTCTTGACGACGTACACACTTCTATGTATGTATGCTACTGCTCTTGTCAATAGCTTTCTATAATCTAAACTAGGCTTACGACTAGACAAACTAGGCAGACAGTCAGCTGTACTGTGATTGCTGAACTCAATTGACTTTGCTCAGATCTTCTATTAAAGCAGAGTGCTAAAGTGATGGCAGTAAGGCTCAATACGGTTAAATTCTGGCCTAAACTGGACGGTTAATATCTTGCTATGCTAGGAAGAATACATTCGCATTGATTATAAGGGCTCTCATGCAGAAGATACAGAGGTTCCAAATGAGATATATTACATACATACATAACATAATTGGCCATTACAACCTTTCAATCAGGATTACGACCTAGCTTCTCACACCACTTATGTTGTGTGCGTTAATTTTATACATGAGTGGCGGGACCTACAGTTTAAAAGTCGACTCCGAACGACAAATTTTGAGAAGGTTTTCATGGCAATTTTTACTATCAGAGTCTTTGCCAGAAATCTGCTCAGAGGAAGTCGCCGAAGAAATATTTTTCGTTGTGATGTCTTACTTGGGATTCGAACCCGGGCCTTTTGTCTAATAAGCCAACACACTACCCACTAGACCACGGCGACTACAATATTAGATATATTAGGTTTACCTTGATTGACCAACGGTGCGTGACAGGGTGTAATGTGGTAGATTATGTCATGGCCATTCTGAAGCGGTGTAGTTTTAGTTCATAGTTGAGATTTTCCATAAAAATCTAATGATTTACTGTGACAGCTACGCTGCAATTAAGGAATATCCTTAACCGTAGATCGAGCCCTAAAAAAATCTTCATAATTCTAGCTTATGCATCACTTTTGATACATACTGGTAGTGCATAGGATTCTAATGATTATTGATAGGTTTTGTTGAAAAAATTTAATATTTTGATTTATTTTAATTCATTTTAATAAAACTACTTTATATCGTGACATTTTCTTATCATTTGTATGAAATTAATGGCAGAATTTTTTAACTTGATGTACATTGCAACATTGGATTTTGCATAAAAATCAACCACTTCGTGTCAGCTTGGTTTTATTTTTAACCCTTCTGCACTCCTTGGGTCAATTTGGTACAATTTTGATTTTCAAACGCAAAATATTTCCCCTTAATTATAGGATATGATCGTGAAACTTTAATTTATCCATCACACGCACAAAAACTATGCTTTTATATGAAAACAATAAAATTAAAATTTTTCCTTCCCCCTTCACATTTCAAAACACGGTTTACACACATTTCATAACCTTTGGGTCAATATGACCCAACATATGATATTCTTACAAGTATAGCAATCATAACTATCGATAAAAAAATTCAATTTTAGTCAAATAAACAATAAAATCGCTTTCAACTAATATTTATTCATTCAAAATTTTATTATATTTAAAGTGAGGATTTGGAAAATCTCGCAAAGGTACCTCTTGAAATGTGTCTTATGATTATATTCTAACGCATTGACACTTGAACTGTGTACAGTGGATCTAACATTATCAGACCCTCTCCCAAAGGGATGCATAATTACAAGTGATAACTCTTTTGTCCTACATACAATTTTGCCTTTGAACTTCTTTCTCGGAATATTACATTCGTTGGCACTGTCTGTAAAAATAAAACTTTTTCTGCCATCCAAAATTCTGAATATGAAAAAAAGCCAAAGGATCATAGGAAGGGCACATATCCAAGGGATGCAAAAGGGTTAAGTTTCCAATTGTTTCGATGGGGAAGCTTATTATCACTCGCATCAGTAACACTCTCAATTGACATTTGGCTGAAAACTGATGATACAAACCATTTATTATATTTCGTTAGAAAATTTTTTTGTCTACGTCATGTGGTGCAAAAAGGTTTCCCGTAGCAATAGAACATCGATTATGTCAATAACAATGTTCTCTCTTCGGTTCCTTTCTGATTTACCGGAAACAGGTTTACCAAGTACAGCTGTAAGTACAGTGCACGCGCGCTAATGTGAACATCGCATTATATAAGCGCCGCTTAATATGAAATTTTTTTGTTTCTTCATTGACTACTCTAAAAGATGAACGAATATAAAAAGCCCTATAATTTGAATAGATTTTTTTTAATGTGAAACGTTAAAATTCTGAGTTTATTAGTTGCGGGAATCCCCGTTTTAGGTGTACATACATATATATATATATATATAACGAAAATGAGTTCATTTATTTAAATATCTGTTTTATAACAGTTTGAAGTTTGATTTATAAGGCATAGAAGCAACAGTCATTTATTAAAATATTTCGTAAGAAAGAAATAGACAAAATTTCTATATCGGAAAAGAATTAATACCGAAATAATAAACTTTAAATGTCGTTTCTTTGATTACAGGTAATTATTAAAATAATTTTAAAAAATGTAAATAGTCTGTAATTCTAGGAATAATAAAATGTACAAAATATACTTTGATTACAGAGAAACTCAATTTCGTTTATTTGATTGGTGTTAGCTCCCGAAGAAAATAAAATCATATTATAAAACGACATTTTCTTTTGGTTTATTATAAAATGGATAAATTAAATTCGAGTTTATACAAAAACCAGCAAACGATGGAAATCAAATTTTTTAGCTCTAACCTCAATAACTACGACAGAAAATAAACGTTTTATATGCCAGAAAAATACCAAGACGTAATTCATCATACAGAAATCATAAGAACTACTGTGTTTAAAAAAGTAAGAAATTCAATTAAACAGAGACATCAAACACGAAGAGTCTGGATGCAACTAGACGAGAAGTTATCAGCAACTTACTTGGATGCAGGAGGTAATGTACATTTAACGATTATTTTTTGGAAGAAATTGAATCTTCCAATCTGGAAGAAAGAGGACGTTATTTGCAGGGACCGTAACTGTTATAACTTTATAGTAAAAGTCACAAAATAAGAATTATTTTTATTTTATTTTTTACTTTAATTGTTTTAAAGAATTTTTTAATAAATATTATGAATTCATTATGAATTATTATAGAAATTACTTTTATTTCTGCTTGAAAAAATAAAAGTCAAAACTAACTTTTATTTTTGCTCGAAATAATAAAATCAAAAAATAACTTTTATTTTTGCTCGAAAAAATAAAAGTCAATTTTTTAAAAAGCAGCCCATTTTATAAAAATTTGGTCCAAGACAATCAAATGGTTATACTAGGTTCTATTCTCCGACATTTCCTTGCGGTTGCTTTTTTTTAATAAAAAATGCAAAAATAACAGTTATTTTCGGTCCCTGGTTATTTGTGTCAGAGATCTGAGGAATTTGTCAGCAAAGTTTGTATTGGGAACATTCTCTAATAAGAGTTCAAATGTTAGTCAATGGATAGAGGATTTGAAAGTGAATGTGATCGCCTAGAAATATAAAAAGATGGAGAAAAATTGAAGTTATGCGATTTTTTTTAGAAACCTCTTGTTTAGACTGGTATAGCTCAATGCTTATAAAGCTTACTTTAGACTCAAAATGGACCGACTGGAAAAACAGTTTTTGTGAAACTTATGCAGATAAGGGTTGGTTTCCAATAAAATATGCAATATATTTTAAATATTAAATGGATCATTACTAGATTTACGCATTAAAGAAGGAAGAGAATTTTATTAGAATGAACAAATCAATGGATAAAAGACATTAATTGATTTAATTGCAACGGGATTGCCAGATCAAGTTATATAATAGAATAAATAGAGAAAACGTAGAACAAACACAAGACTTATTTAATGAATTGAGAAGCTTGGAGCATTTAATAAAAGGAACCATACCCGGAAATGGAAAATTGTGCATCAGAATTTTAAAGACAAGTCACAAGAGAAAAAGTTCCCGCAGAGAAAAAAGAATGATATAAAATATGTTCACAATTCTGAAATAGAGTCCGAATAAATGATACACATCCAAAAAAATTAGTAATTTCACCATTAATAAAAGTTAAAGTATGGCTAGAAAACTCACTAGAGGACAAATGGTATATATGATTCTGGCTCCAATGTTTCTTTGATAAACTCAAAACTAATAAAAGAAACTCACAAAAGAAATAACCAACAGTTGTGCAAACCTACGAACTATTAACGGTGAGCAGAAAACGGATGGCATGATTCGAATAAAAATAAAAATTTTTGAGATAGAAAAAGAAGTGGATTTATTTGTAATAGATCAGAAAAATTTTCAATATGATGTCTTAATTGGCTTAGACATGATAAAAATGTTTTAAATTAAATCAAGATGAAAATCTGAAAATAACCCAAACATTAATTGATTCTATGAACGAAAATTTAACGGATCCTCCGAAAATGATTGGAGTATAGATGAAAGCGACAATAAAATACGCGAAAACTATACAATAAACTTTAATGAACACTTAGATGTACAAAATTTTCAAATCTCTATTAATCATCTGTCCATGGAACAAAAATTGGATATACATACATACACTCATCAATAAATATAAATCGATTTTTGCAAAAGATAAATATGATACAGGTACAGTAAGAGACTACGAAGCTCATATCGATCTAAGACATAGAAATATTGCAATAAAAGGCCTTACAGATGTTCTATAGAAGACAGAATTGAAATTGAGAAACAAATATCAGAACTGCTAAGACATGATTTGATCGAAGAGTCTTATGGTCCCTTTGCAGCTCCAGTGACATTAGCATTCAAAAGGGAAGATAACAAAAAGACTAGACTCTGCATAGACTTCAGGGAGTTAAATAAGATTGTTATTCCACAGGCACAGCCATTCCCGTTAATTGAAGATCTAATGGATAAAACAAGAAATTGTAAATTTTCTCAACACTGAACACTAAACTCAGCTTTTTGGGCCATTCCGTTAAGAGTTCAAGATTGAGAAAAAAAACAGGTTTTGTAACTCAAGAAGGCCATTTTCAATGGACGTGCCTGCCATTTGGGTTAAAAACGTCACATGCAATTTTTCAGAGAATATTAAGTAATATTATTAGGAAATATAATCTTTCAAACTCTGCAGTGAATTATATAGATGACATCCTAATATTCTCAAAAACCTTTGAAGAACATATTGAACACCTAGAAAAACTATTAAAAGCAATAATGGAAGAAGAATTCAGAATAAAACTATCCAAGTGTAACTTTGCAGCAGACTCCGTAAAGTATTTAGGGCACATTATAAAAAATAACTCAATAAGTCCCTTGAAAGATAACTTAATTGCAATAAAAATGTTTCCAATTCCTAAAACTCAGAAAAACGTTAGACAGTTCTTGGGGAAATTTAATTTCTATAACAAATATATCCCAAAAAGTTCAATTATATTAGATCCTACTGCACAATCTGTTAAGAAAAGGCAGCAAATTTGTTTGGACAAAAGAATGCAATGACTCTTTCGAGAGCATAAAAAAATAACTCTGTTCACAGCCTATCTTGGCAATTTTTGAGAAAGACTTACCACTAACTATTTATACAGATGCCAGTTTAAAAGGTGTAGCGGCAGTTTTTAAGCAAAGACAAGAAAATGGTGTGGAAAAACCAGTAGCATATTTTTCAAAAAAATTAAACCAAAATCAGATGAGAAAAAAGGCTGTCTATTTAGAGTGTCTAGCAATAAAAGAGGCTGTTAAATACTGGCAATATCGTCATCGGAAATCCAAAAGTACGTAACATTACTTTTTCTAATTTTACAGGAGAATCAAAAAACGTTTCGTCGGAAAAATCTAAAAATTGATAAGGATAAATTAGATAACCTTATAAATCATAATCAGTCAAAAATTCGATTATAATTTTTTTGATGATACGTACTTTTGGATTTTCGACGACGATATGTTTGTGTAAGTACATCTGCTTTTATATTTATTCTTCATTTGCTTTTTAGATACTGTGAAGAAAGTTTGTGAAGATCAAATTATATCGGGTTCGCCATCTAACGTTTTTCTTTTTCTATTAGTACTTATTTCGGGAATGGTAACACTTAGCTTATGTTTGACTTGATATATAATTAGTTTTACCCTTCCGCTGAACGAATATGGTTGTGTAAATGCGTTTTCGCTTCGCTAAGTGGGCCTGGGATCGACTTACAGAAGATGCCGATTCTGGCAAAAAAAAAAATCATCTTTTCAGATTAAACTCATTTTGATCTTGGCGGGTATGTAACCAATCAAAATTGTCGTATTTAGTGCACAGAAAACCCGAACGCATTCATTAAAAAGCCGACGCACACAAAACGAGTCACTGTTTGGTGGAGAGTTTAGTCCAAAGGCATAATTGGGCCATTTTTTTTTTCGAAAATGAGAAATTAAATGAAATGAGAATCGTGATCGGGCCATGTTGAACGAATTTTGTTCACAAAAATTGAAAAGGAGGATATTGACAACATTTGGTTTCAACAGGACGGCGCTACGTGCCACACAGCCGCAGCTATACTCGATGTTTTGCGCCCTGTTTTTAAAGATCGTATTATCAGCCGCAGAGCTGATGTCGTTTGGCCACCTCGAGCTGTGATTTTTACACCGTTGAACTATTATTTATGGGGTGCCGTCGAAGATAAGTGTTACGCCAACAAGCCAGAGACAACTGATGCTTTAAAGTACAACATTCGTGAAACCATTTGTGATATACAGCTGCACACAATCGATAATGTGCTTAAAAATTGGACCGATGGTGTAGGTTACTGCATGGTCAGCCGAGGCAGCCATTTGAATGAAATAAATTTCTATTATTAACCGGAAGGATTGTACTTTTAAATCAAATAAGAAATTTTAGAAAATATTAAATAGTTTTCTTTAAAGCATTTTCAAAAATAAAAAAAGTTATTTGGCGGACTCTTTATGAAGATTAAATTATAAAAAGTTCATAAATAATAATTTTTGTTTAAAAGATGGTATAATTCTGCTTTAAAATTTCGGTATTCGGAAATGTGAACACTTCGGAAAAGTCAACAGCGCCAGTTTTAATTAGTTGAAGTTAGCGCGCGTGCACAGTACTTGCCACACATGTAGCATGTGCTTGAATCTAAAACTACCAATTCAATTTCAGTGGACCACTACAATTTAGAACGACCATTTAATTCAATCAGTTACTAATCTAAAGCGATAAAATTATTGGGATTATTACAGACTGAAACTGCCTTTCAGTTCATTTTTCGAAAAAGCGTACGAGGTGTGAACTTACCATCAATTCCGAGTCGCACATTATTAAATCAAATGATTTTGTTATCGCATACATACATACACGCATAGAGGACAGACAGACAGAGAAATATTATCCATCTGTGATGTCTATGAAATAAAACATAGAACGAAACACTTTCTTCTTATGTTTGTTTGTCATGTGAGATAAATATGAGAAGAGCGGTAAGAAAGACTACAAGATTACTGGGAACATCTGGTGGCAATCTGCGTAAAAATTGGTAATATTTTCTCTTTCCTAACTGTTAAAAGGAATGTGGTTCTCTATTCCAAGTAGTACCATCTTTGGCATCCTGTTGTCATGTTTGTTGCTGCCAATACTTTCGCCTGTTCATTAGACGATCTTCTATTTTCATATTCTTTCAAGTCTTCAGTATTACATCTGACATCTAATAAGCAAACACGCTACATAATAGACTGCGACTACTGCAGTCAATATTAAGAAAATAGCATGAACAGAAAATTCAACATTTTTCACTTACTTTCATACGACACTTAACTTTCAATTCCATTTCAAATACCATAAATAATGTATTATTTACGATAAAACTTCACAAAATCTTTGATAACCTTAAAAAATTACATACCCAGCACCAAAGAATCCTCGTTGTTGATACATACGGTGATGATGCATAAGCCAAAATTATGAAGTTTTTGAATTTGTTCATCCCTGTTTAAAATCTCCTTTTCTTTATTTGATTTAAAATAGTGATGACAACAATTCCAATGAATTAAAAAAATATCAGACATCCAACTTTTCCTGGATTAAAGTCATACTAAGTTCACGTATGCAATTTAATTGAGTCAATATTCAGTTAATTGAGAACAAAATATTAACCGTTCAGGTATAACAGATATACGCAATATACAGCTTACTCAATATTCATTTGACAGCTGGCAAGTTGTCAAATATCAACAGAAAGTGTTCGGTTACTTATAATATGCTCAATAAACAGGCTTATGACGGTGCTGTATTTAAAGTTTTACTCAATATTATAACAATTAGCATTTAATTGAGCATTAATTAATTGAGATTTTATATGAAATATTGAGATCAATACTGGCGTTAATTGCGATTTACGCAATAAAGGTGCATACGTAAACCATAGCATTAGTTACGATTACAATCCAAGTCTCTCGCAGTGCCAATAGTTGTATGTGTTAATTTTATCCAAGACCGGCGGAAACTACTAGTTTAAATTCGACTTCAAATAACAAATTTAAGAAACTTTAACATAATTTTTGCTAAAATACTGCTGAAAAGAACAAATAGACAAATGGACATGATATTAATCGCAGTGGATGCTGATGGCTTTATAGCTTTTGGAACAAAAATGCCCATCGCCTCTCGTCACTTTGCTGGCATAACATATTGTATTGTCCACTGAAGAATCAATCCAAAGATCTCAAATAATTCAAAAAAAAAAACTTCCCTATTGGACAAATTATTCAAAGGCACAATTAGATTATTCTACGCAACTTTCTTTTTTATTCCAATTATTTTTTGTACAATTCAAGACTAATTTTAATGACGACGACGACATATTCGCTCACAGCCACCCTTAGTACACCAACGATTATTGTTGCCACCGCAGCCTAAATAGCGCAACGGCTCACAAAAACGACCATTCCAATACCACGTATTGCGTGGAGTACACCGAGGACCGCTATGTCCTACATTGCGAGAATCAGTACAGCCGGGATTGCCTAGAGTTAGGACACCAAAAAAGAAAATATCATGAAATGTTTAAAGGAGTAATTCCAATGAACAGATGATGATCAAAAGAAAGAACTTAAAACTTACGTGGCATGCCATGACACTTCTGGGCAGTAGTATAGCCCACCAAAGCGATCAGCATTAAAGTGAACAAAGTAAAGAATTTCATTTTTATTTTAGTTTCTGGGCTTTCAGCACTTTTTAACTTTCAAGTTTAAATGGTTTGTGATCAAAACCCTTTTGGGGAAGCGGGTATTTATAGGCATGATTTCTCCAAGTTATTCCGGGTTTAAAACAATAAAAATTTCAATTCTTTTGTATCTATTTTGTCTCGTCTTTTATAATATTTTGTAAATATTTAAGATAAAATAAAACAATTTATTGTGAAAACATTATTCTTAAACAAATCATTTGTTTTTCTTCCATTTTATTTAATTTAAAAAACCAACAGAAATTATAAAATTATTATTGTCTTCAGAAATTTATTTTAAAATTATTGATTTAACAATGAATGTATGCAAATGCAAGCGATTATTATTTAATAAAATTTCAATTAATATTGGCTTCCACACTTACTTACTTACTTAATTAGCCATAACAACCCGATTAACGGATTTCGGCCTGCCGCAACACATCCTTCAAAGCGCATCTGCTTCTTGCGCGCCTACGCCAGTTGTTCACACCAATCGATGACAGGGCTTCCTTGATTTGGTCCTTGCAACGGATACAAGGTCGTCCTCTTCGCCGACTACCGCAGATCCCCGCATCAAATACTCGTCTCACCGGAGCATCCTCCTCCATTCGAATGACAAGGCCGAGCCAGCGCAGCCGATGGATATTAATACGCTGTACAACGTCCATGTCGTTGAGGAGCTCATACAGCTCACTGTTGAATCGGATGCGAAAATCATCGCCAACTCGTACAGGACCGAAGATCTTACGTAAGACTTTTCTCTCGAATACTCTCATGGCAGCTACATCAGTTCTTAATAGGGTCCATGCTTCTGCGCAATAAAGAAGCACGAGTAGGATGAACGACTAGTAGATTATTAGTTTCGTTTTACGAGAGAGGTTTCTGCTACTCAATTGCCTATTGAGACCATAATAGCACCTGTTGGCTGCTGACATCATTTTCGGTGGTAACAGCGGAGCCAAGATAAATAAATTCCTTGACTATATCAAAAGTATAATTATCGGCCGTAATTTGAGAAACAATACGCCGCACGGCTCTACTTGTCGATAACATATACTTCGTTTTGCCCTCATTTACTGCCAGACCCATCTTCTTAGACTCCTGTTCAATAGTACTAAAGGCAGCAATGATATCTCGTTAGGTACACCCTATGATGTCGATGTCGTCAGTGTACGCAAACAACTGGACACTTTTTTGAAAAATAGTGCCATTGCGATGCACTCCCTCCTTTCGCTGAACACTCTCCATGACGAAGTTGAAGAGGTCACATGATAAGGGATCGCCTTGTCTGAAACCTCGCACGGTATCAAAAGGTTCGGAGAGGTCCATTCCTACCTTGACGGAGCTGTAGGAATTGCTCAACGTCATTCTGCATAGCCTTCTCAGCTTCGCAGGTATATCGAGCTCAGACATTGCAACAAAAACACGAACCCTTATGGTGCTATCGAAAGCAGCCTTATAGTCGACAAAACGATGGTGTGTGTCGACGTGATTTTCATGGGTCTTTTCCAGGATTTGGCGTAGCGTGAAGATCGATGGTCGATGGTGGACTTACCAGGTCTGAAGCCGCACTGATAAGGTCCAATCAGTATTTTGATGAGTGGCTTCAGTCGTTCACACAATACGCCTGTAAGAACCTAATGATAGGGAGCTTTGGCTTCCACACAGTTTACACAAAATATGAGGACTTTTAATGAAGTCCAGATACAATGAAATTGGGACTATTTCAACATAGAACTACAGATCGAAGGGATGGATGACCCAGTAGATCATATGTAGCCATGGCTAAATTGTTAGCAAAAAGAAGGATGACAATCATCTATTCTCACTTGAGTAGTGAAAGTACGACTGCGTAGCAGTAATGGATGCAAGCTTCAGTAGTGCGCTTGCGTTAGCGTTGTTTTTTCCCGATCAGCATTTTTTTGTTATTAAAATTCTCATTAAATTGATCTACTGATAATCATACTATTCACTATCGAATTTGAGTGTAGTCAAGTTAGATTACATCTTTGATATTCCATGAAACGATTGCAATCAAATCAAGGGCCTGTCGAACCTAATCTTTGATTTCTTCTCTCGAAAATGAATGAGAACGAATTAGACTAATGGAACTGAAATCCTTCACAGTGGATGTTGATGGTTTCCTAACTATTCGGATAAAAACGATTTTCCCTCCCTTCACTTTGCAGGCATAACAGATTGCATGTCACATGTCATGAATTTTTTCCACAAAATTTTTTATCCACTGAAGAATCAACCAGAAGAAATCGAAAAATAAATTTTATAACAGGTGTCCCTATGGGATAAATTGAACTCAAAGGCACTTTTAAATTATTCCATGCAATTGCCATTTTTATTCAATTATTTTCCGTAAAATTCAGGACCAACTTTAAGGACGACGACATCTTCGTTCACATTCAGCTTTAGTACAATAACGATTGTTGTTGCCACCGCAGCCTAAATAAAGCATCGACTCACATGCACGACCACTCCAATACCACATTGTACGACGGGTGCAACCTCTTCCACCGCGACCAACATGACGGCTCTTATTACAGTTAGGCCTCCCTTTAAATCACAAAACAAAATCGGAATTATTTTCAAATATTCCAACAACAGAAGAAAAAATAAAAAAAAAACTTACCTGGTCCTACGCAAGCTTGGGCTGAAGTATAGGCCACTAAGGCAATGAAACACAACGAAAAAAGTGCAATGATACGCATTTTGATATTTCACAAGATTCTTGATTGGTTCACAACTGATGTCTGAGAAGTTTATGTCTTGATTAGCTGAAGGAATGCAGTATTTATAGCGAATTGTTGTGGTAAGGGAGGATACCGAAAGTTCTGATTCATTATGGGAAAGTAGGTGATGTTTATTGAAATGCTCATTGAAAGGAAATATTTTTTTTTAATTTTTTTATTAAATTAAGCTAAAATTTTTTTAAACAATATTAAATAAGTAACAATAACAGTAAACAATACAATTTTAAATAATTTAACGAAAAAAAAAAAAAAAATTGTAGAAAAAAACGTCTGGCACGGCTTGCTGGTAGAGTGAATACCAAATTTAATAATTTCTTGAACTAAATTATTAAATTAAATATGAATTGTTTACTAATCAGACCCCATTTCTATTTTTATTTTTCTATTTAGAAGGTCCGATTTTACAGACAAGTTTCTTCTTCTTGTTTTTCAAAATTTTTAAACACAATTTTTTTGATTTTTTTTTTAATCAATTTCCAATCCAGAACTTTTTTTGCTTTTTTATTATCCAGAACATTGGTGAAACTTTGCGATACTAATGCTGTAGGAATTGTGTAATTGAAAAGCTGGTCAAATAATTTTTAATGGATCTTATTTATTTTAAAATATCGACACAAATTTGAGCGATCGGGTATTTCGAATCTAGCAACACTATTCTGTCACAAAAATTAAGTCGACTATCCCAATTTGATGTAATGCATCGATTTACGCTTAAGCAATGTGGAAATTTATTGGGCCAACAAGAAACAGAATGATGATGTCGGTTTTGCCAAAAATCTTTTCGACTTGGCCTCATTTTCATTATTACTGAGTACGTTAATAAGCAAAATTTCCGTATTTGGGGCGGCTCAGAAAACCTACACGTGACTGTTTTGTGAGCGTGAAGCATCAATGACTCACATTTCTTTAAAAACGGGTTAGGCGCAACCATTACAATCAAGCCCATGATAACCGATTCTTTGTACTCGCTGTTTATGGTATGGATTTTAACGATGTTTGATTTCAAGAGGATGGCGTAACTTAGTCATATATCCCATGCCGCAATCGATTTATAATGTCAAACGTTTAATGGCCGAAATGGTGATGTCAATTAACCAGCCAAAAAATCTACGATTTGACACTCTTGGGCTATATGCTGCGAGAGATCGTAAAAGAAAAGTTATATGCCGACAAACCAGAGATAATTGTGCGCCAAATTCGTGATGCTGTGCCGAGATACGAAAAAGTGGATTGAAAATTGTTTCAATCGTCTAAGGTACTGTGATGCCAACCGCATTAGCCGTATGAATGAAATAATTTTCAATTTCGAACCTGAACAATTGAACATCATAATAAAAGAAAAAAATAAATTTGGCAAAACTTCAAAACGTTTTTGTATAGTTGCATTTTTAAATTTAAACTTTTAAATGGCTCACCCTATAAAAAGTTTATCGAATTGTGGATAGTAAAAGGTAAACATGATCACGATTAAAATTGATTTAAAGAAAAAAAAAAATTAAAAATTCCTTTGAAAAATCGAAAAACATGGCCTATTAATTGAAAAAGTACAGGATCGGATTAGTAAGTAAACAATTCATATTTTATTTAATTATTTCAGAGTTCAAGAAATTATTCACTTTTGTTCTATTGACAAGCCTAGACAGACTTTTTTAATTAAATTCTTTTAAATTGTATTGTTTTTATTGTTATTATTGTTGTTGTTATTATTTAATATTGTTTAAAAAATTTTACTTAATTTAATAAACAAAATAAATAAATAAAAAAAAAAACATTTCTTTTCAAATTATTTAAGTAAACAAAGTCCTACTTTCCCTTGATGATCAAGACTATTCGGGGTATCTTCCCTTGCAACTCCAATTCATTGCACTTCTTTCGTTGTGTTTATTGCCTTAGTGGCCTATACTTCGGCCCAAGTTTGCGTAGGAATCACCAAGTAAGTTCTTCTTTATTTTTTCTACTCTCGGTCCTCCTAACTGTTTGGGTGGTCGCAATGATGGTCGCGGTGGAAGTCGCTGAGTCCAACGCAGCAGTGTGTACCGATGAGCTATCGAGGCTGCGTTGGCAACAATAATCGTTGGTGTACTACGGCTTCCTGTGAGCGAAGATGTCGTCGTTAAAGTTGGTCTAAAATTTTACTGAAAATAATTGAATGAGAAGGGAAATCGCATGGAATAATCTAAAGGCGCAGTGCCTTTGAATTTATTCCTTTGAATTTATTCCATAGGGACGTTTGTTTACAACAATTTTTGGATTTCTTTTGATTAACTGTCCTGATTTCCAGTGTCTCTACTCCACTCTATTCAAAGCATTATTTCCTCTGATCTTCTATTGAAACAGAATGCTGAAATGATAGCAGTATGGACATGTTGCTATGCGGGAAGGCATAGACATGTGATTCCTTATAACTTTCAGGATCAGAACATTTCCTTTCAGTGTTCCAACAAAGGTCTTCTGGGCTACCTCCCATGGATCAGAAAGGCATGATAGGGTATTAATTATTGTGGCTTCTGATATTAAACTTTCTTAGAGGCTGCCTAATTACGGCAGTGTTTTCCAAGAGGAGGTCATGGCCATTTTGAAACCGACGCAACTTGATTTACTCGTACAGCCATGCTGCAATTAAGTGCATCGAACATTACTTTGACGTCTAGATTCGCGTTTTAATGGCAAGAATTTCGTAAACTTCTTATCAAATAAATGCAACTCTTACATGGCTTGTGGAATACAGGAATATCCATGATTCTCACGCGACATTGTCCTTTTATGGCTTCTACAGGAGCTGTGAGTCCAAGCAAGAGGATGAGGGTGTGCTATGTGTCAATATCCTACTCTTACCATACAAAAAGGGTGAGTTTCTGTCCTCTCACTTTTTGGCGCCTTTAAATGAGCTCTTTGATATAAAGATTGCAGCAATAACACGATTTATTGCGAACTCAGGTTGGTTTCCTCTAGGCAATGTTTGATCTGCGTGTTGGATATTAATTTTGATAGCACAAATGGCCTAAACATCGGCTCCTCTAAGTAGAGTATGAAACCTAATCGAACCTAACATACGAACAATGCTTGCATTTAGTGGTAGTTGTAATTGACCTCCCAAAAACGGATGCGCATTTATTAGACATTAATCCACTTATTCGCTACTAATATTGAGAGTTGAGGTTTTCAGTTTCCAAAAAAATTCGATTTTTTGCCAAAAATTTTATTTGAAAATTCTCTAGAAGATCAGTAGTCATTTTGGACCATATAAGAAATACTTAGTACACCATACAGACAGTTCAGTGGGTCCTCCTGTCAACCGTAAATATTACTGTCAACAAAACACCGTTACGGTGATTATTGAAGAGTTGTAGTCGCCATATTCTAGTAGGTAGAGTGCTGATTGTTAGCCGTGAGCTCTTAATTCAAACCCTAGTTCAGAAACCTCAAAAAAAAAAAAAAAACAAAAGCATTAGTCTTCTAGAGGAAATTCCTGGTGTAACTAAAATTACCGTGAAAAGTTTCCCAAAAATCAGTCATTCGGAGTCGATGTTAAATTGAAAAATTAAAATTAAAACACACAATATCTGTAGGTGATGTGAGAAGCTAGGTTTTAATCCTTACTAAAAGCTTATAATGACCAGTCAAGTTTGCTTTTTATGGGAATTTGTGGAAATTATTGTAAAGAAAAACAAACAAACCATAACTCCAGCTTTGGAGGACAATACTACAGCTGCCATTGATTAGACACCGCACGAATTTTTATTGCAGTGGCCTAGCAACTAGTAGAAGTCAATGTCTACGGGAGAGTGGACTGGAAATATTGATGAAGAGACCTACACGATTGAGAAAATCCATTGGAGATGAAGTAGAATGAAAGAGTGGGAAGAGTTCGCAGACGACTGCATAGTTGTTTAGAAATTGGAATTTTGGGTCAGAAGTGTTTGCCTATTGCGCTGCGTTCGTGATACCTGAGAATTATTAGGAAGTGAGTGATAAACTTCAAGAAGGTGTAGAGCTGCCGCAGATATCTCAACGAGATAGCAGAACGATATGATGTCCATATCTTATGGATACCGGGGCACAGTGTTATACCCAGTAGCTATAGAATGGTTGAACTGGACAGGCAGGTCATATCAATCGAACTTTCGGGTGAATTCTTGCCTCTGGGACTCCCAATGAGAACCAGCAGGCTTATGATCGTACTCGGGTAGAATGGCATGGAAAATTTGGCCAAGGCTGGATGAAGGGCATACGGTAAGTCTGCTTAAACTCCAGTATGGTTGTTGGGGTCATTACGGGACATTAAATTATGGTTACGTCTAATGATTTCAGTAGAAGCACTGTTGGAGCTATTACCAGTAATTTAATTCTAGGTAATTATCGTACTTCTGGATGCATACCCAACTGTATACAGCAGAAGGAAAATCTTCAAATTATTCATTGATTTTTTAATGATCATCTGGAGAAAACCCTCTATATAGGGTGGCCGATTTAAAAGTTTCAATTCAAAAACGGTTTGAATTTTAGCCAAATTTATATTTTTTGTTTTGAAGTACAATTCTTTCGCTTAGATATGGAAAATTATTTCATTCATATGGCTGCTGCGGCTGATCTTACAGTACCTTATCCGATCGAACTAATATTTGTGCACTTTTTCGACTGCATAGGGTCGTATCTCGACAGTGACATTACATTTCTGTCCTGGTTTGTCGCCAAAACACTTTTCTATAACGACGCCTCACAAAAAATAATCCAACAGTTTCAAATCTCAGCTTCTTGGCGGTCAATTGACATTACCATTTCAGCCATTAAACGTTCGACGCAATAAATCGATTGTGACATGAGATGTGTGGCAAGTTGCACCGGCCTGTTGAAACCAAAAAGCGTTCACATCGATGCCATGAAAAGCGGGTACGAATAAATCGGTTCCCAAGTAACCGTAATGGTTGCGTCGTTGTCATTTTTGAAGAAATATAGGCCAATGATGCCTCCGCTCCACAAGCCACACCAAACAGTCGCTCGTAATGGATGCATTGCCTACTGTGTAGGTTTTCTAAGCCCCAAATATGTCAATTTTGCTTATTAAAGTACCCACCAAGAAAGAGTGGCAAAATCGACATCATCGTGCAGCTTCTCGTTGGTCCAATAAATCCCAATGTTGCTCTAGCGTAAAACAATTCACAATGTTCAGTGGAGATAATATTGATTGGATTTTGTGATAAAATAGAATGAGAGAAGTACTGCCAGATTCGAAATATCCGATCGTTCAAATTTAAAGCGATGGATGACTAGAAATAGGCCACATAACAGCCACACGCTAAAAATTATTTGACCAGCTTTCCAATCACACAACACCTACAGCGTTGGTATTACAAAGAAATTTCTCGAAGTTTCTGGATAATAAAAAAGCAAAACAATTTGTTGATTGAAATTGATTTTAAAAAAATTCCATTGAAAAATTTAAAAAAAAAAATGAAAACACATTTTATTTTTGTAAGCATGACCTATTACTTAAGAAGAACAGGGTCGGATTAGTAAACAATTCAGATTTCATTTAATCATTTCAGGGTTCAAAACATTATAAGCTTTTGTTCTGTTGACAAGCCTTGACAGACTTTTTTATTCAAATTCTTTTTTTATTTAAATTATTAAAAATTTTATTGTTTTTATTATTATTATTATTATTGTTGTTATTGTTATAATAATTGTTAAAATTTAATATTGTTTAAAAATGTTTACTTAATTTAATAAAGAAAGAAAGAAAAAAAAGCATTTCTTTTCAATGAACATTTCAATAAACAACACCCACAACTCCCTTCATGAACAAGACTATTCGGGGGTATCTTCAATTGGCACTGCAATTCACTATAAATACCGAATGCCTTTAGCTAATCAAGGCATAAACTTTCCTAGTTGCGAACCAATCAAGAATCTTGTGAAAAATCAAAATGCGTATCATTGCACTTTTTTCGTTGTGTTTCATTGCTTTAGTGGCCTATACTTCAGCCCAAAGCTTGCGTAGCACCAGGTAAGTTTTTTTTTTTATTTTTTCTTCTGTTGTTGGAATATTTTGAAAATAATTTCGATTTTGTTTTGTGATTTACAGGGCCTACTAACTGTTTAGGTGGTCGCAATGTTGGTCACGATGGAAGTGGCTGCATCCGTCGTACAATGTGGTATTGGAATGGTCGTACATGTGAGTCAATGCTTTATTTAGGCTGCGGTGGCAATCGCAACCGTTATTGTACTAGAATTGAATGTGAACGAAGATGTCGTCGTTAAAGTTGGCCTTGAATTTTACGGAAAATAATTGAATAAAAAAGGAAATTGCATGGCATAATCTAAGTAAAAGTGTCTTTGAATTATTTGTCCAATAGGGACACCGGT
Organism: Sarcophaga peregrina; assembly: GCA_014635995.1. Classification (NCBI taxonomy): domain Eukaryota; kingdom Metazoa; phylum Arthropoda; class Insecta; order Diptera; family Sarcophagidae; genus Sarcophaga; species Sarcophaga peregrina. The sequence continues at coordinate 63,101,104 of CM025791.1, forward strand.
TATAAATTTATTTTTTGATTTCTTCTGGTTGATTCTTCAGTGGAAAAAAAAATTTTATGGAAAAAAATTCATAACATGTGACATACAATCTGTTACGCCTGCAAAGTGAAGATAGACGAAAATCTTTTTTATCCGATTAGCTGGAAGAACATGATTTCAGTTCCATTACTCTATTTATTCTCATTAGATCTTCAAAATAATGAAACGAATTCTAGACAATGCACATACGTATATGTATGTATGCCACTGATCTTGTCAATAGTTTTCTATAATCTACACTAGGAGTTGTGGCATACTTATGATATGTTACGACTAGACAAATAGACAAACTGTTCTACTCCAGTCGTGGTATTAATTGCTAAACCCAATTGGCTTTGCTTAGATCTTCTATTAAAGCAGAGTACTAAACATGATGGCAGAAAGGCTC
>CM025791.1:63102030-63117455 GCA_014635995.1 Sarcophaga peregrina
CAAAACAACAACACCAACAAACCTAATATTGATCGTGTATAGTCAGTCAGTCAGAGTCTTCAAAGAGAGCGGAAAAAATGAACCAGCAATAATACAAATCATGGATAGGCTTAAAATTGGATTTTTTTTTTGTAAATTTAATACGTAATAAAACCAACAACACAAAGGATTTGAACGATATGAGAGTTTAAGTGAGAGATCAAGTGAGCAACTACAACATATAAATGGCATCCGGTTAAAAAACAAAAAATGAGAGAAAAAAAAAAGAGAGAGAGAGAGAGAGAGAGAAATGCAAATACATCTCTTGTAACAACATCATGATTATAAGGAAGTAAAGGGTCAACCGTATAGTAAATAATGTATCGATTATGAATGGCAACCGAGTTTCAGTTAAATACAAAAAAAAATTAATTAGTTGTACTTAATAATATAATAAAATTTATATATTAACTAGCAGATTGTATAAAAATAACAATCCGGTTTCGAAACCGGCTTCTTAAAAAAATGCAGTTTTTCAAATTATTCGGAAACCGGTTTATCAAACAACTCAGTTTTTTGAATACTCTAAGCCCTAAATATAAATGCATGCCATTTCCCCATTTTTCGTCCCTTTTCCCCTTTTTGGACCCCTTTTGGTCCAACTTTTTAAACAGAACACCTCCAATAGCTATTTGGGAAACTTATCGAAGTTAAATCGCAAAAAAATACCTTTAAACCCATAAAATACAGCATTTATACATAAAGTACTAATTTTTTCCACTTTTTTCTCCCTTTGTCCCATTTTTTTCCCTTTGGTTCAAAATTTTTAAAGGATTTATAGCCTATAACCTGCACCGACAAAAGCTCGATCAATATCCCAAATTTCAAGAAAATCGGTCTAGATATTCTATAAGTCTGTTTTTTTTGTTCGTTAAAATTTTTTTAGGATTTAGCTTGGTAAAGTCTTCCAAATAGCTATTGGAGGTGCTCCGTTCATAAAGTTGGACCAAAAGGGGTCCGAAAAGGAGGAATGGGGCGAAAAACGGGCAAATTGAGTGCATTTATATTTAGGACTTAGAGTAGTCAAAAAACTGGTTTGTTTGTTACACCGGTTCCCGAATAATTTGAAAAATTGCATTTTTTTTAAGAAACCGACAACCCGCGCAACGCCGGGTACAATCTGCTAGTATATAAATAAAATTTAAAGTCAACACAGTAAACAATTAAATAAAAGAAATTAAGCCAAATTAATAGAATTAAAAAATAAAAATAAAATATATCCTAAAAATAAATTAAATATATATAATATTAGAATTAAAATGAATTAAAAATAAGACAAATAAAAATATATTAAAAAAAAATATTTTGAAAATAAATAAAAAAATATAAAATTGATAACGAAACAAATAAAATCAATAAATAAAAAAATAATAAATAAAAAATAAACTAATTGAAAAATAATGTAGAGAATTAAATGAAATAAATAAAAATAAAAAAAATAAATATAAAATGAATAAAAGTAAAATAAATAAAAAACAAAAAATAAAGACCTAAGGAAATAAGGTTTATACTAAAAATAATATGAATTAAATAATAAATATAAATTAAATAATAAATATAAATTAAATAATAATAATAAATAAGGCAAGATAAAAATAAAAAATTAAATGAAATAAAAAAAAATTTAATAAAATAAATATAGAATAAAATAAATATAAAATAAAATAAATAAAATTAAAATAAATAAATATAAATAAGAAATAACATAAACAAAGACAATTTAAAATTGTTTAATTAAAACAAATAAAGTAAAATAAAAACACAAAACAAAAAATAATTTAAAATATGTCATAAATACTAATATATACAGGTCACCCTCGTATAACGTGGTACTAATACAACGTGATTTCGATATAAATTAATTATTATTATTAATTTTAAAAAAACAATTTCTTTACAACGCGAAATAAATAAAAACAAAAAATAAAGACCTAAAGAAATAACATTTAAACTAAAAAAGAAAAAATATAAATATAATAATAAATATAAATTAAATAATAAATATAAATTAATTAATAAATATAAATAAGGCAAGATAAAATATGAAAATTAAAAAATAAAAAATTAAATGAAATAAAAATGACAAATTGAAAATGGCAATGCTGTTTATTTTTGCCTTACACATTTTGGGAATTACAATTTTGTGTATTGCCTGTTTTTTTTTTGCTTTCCAAACATAAATGATAAATTAAAAAATAATAAACGCCCAAAGCGATTACTATTTCGACGTAAATTAAATTACATAATGATAAATATTTCTGTTCTCCAATTGTATTATGTACCTATTTTATTTTGGAAAAAGCTTATTGTGGAACATAACCCTCAAATTTATATGAAAGCCAGTCTTCTATAATGCGAATTACATAACGCGGAATTTTCTTGGAACGTAACCACCCGCATTATACGAGGGACACCTGTATTATAGAAAAGAAAATTCTAGTTTCAAGAAATAATATATAAAAAATTGTTACAATTATTTAATTAAAATTATGGAACAAATGATAAAAAATTTATAAATCAAAAAAAAAAAACATTAATTAATTAATTAATAAATAAATAAAAAATAAAAACAAAAATATACATACATATGTATATAATAAAAAATATGTATTTAAAAACATAAAACAGAATTCTAAAAAAATTCTTTAAAATTTAAAAAAATATTTAAAACAAATATAAATATTGAAATAATCGTAACTCGTTAAAGAAAATAAAAAATCTTAAAATAAATAATTATTCAAAGAAAAAATGCATAATTGCTTCTTTAATGTAATAAAAAAAAAATTTTTATTAAAATTAATTTAAAAAAGATACAACAAAAAATTAACAAAAAAAAATCCATTACGAAAAAAAAAAATAAATTAAAATTAATTAAATAACAAAAACAAAAAAATCCAGAAATAATTAAACAACAAAATAAAAAATTAATAAAATATAATTAGTTAAATAAGAAAATTTGCAAATATTTTATCCTTTAAATTATAAAATAAGACAACAAAAAAAAAACCCTAAGAAACCGAGATAGTTAAATGGTATCAGTGTGAGTTCGTGGGTTGGACTGGAGACTTATGGTGTTTTCTTTTCTACCAAAAAATGTGCATTTTATTAAGGCAAAATTCAATTTTGCGTTTGTTTCTTAAAAATGTTTCGCCCTCTAAAATGGTGGATTGTTTTATTTTAAATAATTCGCCCTTGCCAATGGTGGAGGGCATTGCATTCTATGCCCTGTATAAATCGAGATTGCTGATAATGCCTTGTAAAGCACATGACTTTTGTTTATTTTTAGGGCTACCAGATGAAATTTAAAAAAAGTCGCCTGGTATTGTTATCTAATTTGAAGTGAATTTTTTCATTGCTTTGTTAAGTAACCTGGCAACACCTTTTTCATATTTACATCTATTATTGAAAACAAATCAAAAAATACAAAATATTTTAAGATATAAATCTTTTTTATGAAAAAAAAATATAAATATGGATATTGCTGCATCTATTTTATTTGCAAAAATTGAAATAAATCAGTTATTAGATTCATCTTTGTCATCTGATGAAGAAGAATTATTGAATTTATTACATACATAGCCATCAGCCGCCGTGGCAAACACAGGGCATACCCTTTTTTGAATATTTGTGTTCTGTTCTTCTCAAATAAAAAATAACATTACGACAGGGTTGGTCAATAATTTTTTTTAATGCACCTTGTAAGAGGGTGACATTTTCTTTGTAGAAAGGAAAATACCATTAGGTTTTTTCAATTTACAATGAGCTCGTTTTATTAATAACAATTGTAATTAATAAAATATACATAAAACTAAGTAATACTAATACTATTGAATAGAATAAACTAATAAATTTATTTAAATAATTTATTCTCACCTTTTTTCTTTAACTAATCAAGCTGATTTTTTATTTTGTTTGAAATTCTTTTTTTACTAGAATTTAATAAATGAAGAAAAAAAATCGATTTTTAATGAAAATCCGTTTAATGACACTTTCTTTTAATAAAAAATTTCAATTTTTTTTCTTTACAGAAATTGTAATTTCTTTTCATTTCATATAAAATTCAGGTTAAAGTTGAGAATAAAATTCCCGTTATTAATAATTAATTAATCAATTAATGATTGGAAATTAATTAAAAGTGAACAAATGCATACAATGTTCAGTAATATTCTTTATGGAAATTCTTTTACAAATTATAGTCCAATAACTACAAAACCTGATAGACACGTGATTATTACTTAAATTTCAAGCATTATAACCGAAAAATATTCAAATACTAGATAATTTAATAAGAAATGGGAACAAATTCCGCAAAAACCGAATACTTAAATGAGGACTTCGTCTACTTCTTCAAGAACAAAGAAAATCGAAGACGTTTTTTACCTGTAAAGCTTGCTATCGTTCGATAATTACTGGCCTTTTTTGTCCCTAATGGAAAAATTTGATTTGGTTGATCTACATAGTTATGGAAAAAGGAGAGCAGAACTATTTTGATTCAAAGTTGTGGAAAAGTGATCGTCAGTGTTACGTGATGACTACAACAGCAATTTTAGACCTGTCCAATAACATTACAGTTACCATTGCTGAAATACTAGACGAAATGATGGATTAGATTACGTCAGCAGCCGCCTTAAAGAACTTAGCTTACTTGGCTGCCTTAAGGTTCCATTATAATAACTTCTGGCTGGCATTTACCAACTTCCCTAATAGTTTAATACAAGATTTTAGGCCAGACATGTTTTGTCCACATTTCCCATTAAAACTTCTACATGACAATTAATGACAGGGTGATTCTGTAATGATTGCCAATGCAGCATTCATTGTGAGGTGTGCCCAGAGTTCGGTGTCTTGTTATAACTGATAATGAGGGTTTTAAAATAGTTAGAGGATTAAACGAAAGTTTTGAAAAGTGCTGGCGCTCACGGATGGATGGAACTACGGCAGAAACGTGGGAAAAGTGTTACGTGAAATAGTTTTTGAAACGGGCACTCATTCTCTTTAGCATTTTTTTCTTTTATTTAGAACTCAAACAGTAGTCTAGTATTTATGGTTAGGTTAGGTTAGGTTTGCTTGGAGGATGTGTACCTTTCAATCAAGACAAGTACAGTATCCAAGGCTCGCACTGACCCATTGTACAACGTTCTAAAACAGGAAAGGATAGTAGAGGTAATAGAATGAAAGGAGAGTATGTGGGAAAGGGGAAATGGGAAGCAGATGCAGTCTAGTGGGTAGTGTGTTATCTTACTAGAGAAGAAGTCGTGATTGTAGTTGTGATGCTTGAAAAAAAAAGTGGCTCTTAGTAATTAGGCTTCTAGAATTCTAGAAATTCACTTGAGAGCAAATCTTTGCCTCGAAGATTGGTTTGGCGTGAGAAACAGAGCCATAATCCCAGCTTAAAGGTTGTTATTATTCTGTTATAAATGTATGATTGTAAATAGGACTTTCAATATGTTAGAATTTCACAATTTTGACGTATTTTTTTTTTTTTTTTGTACAAAAAATATATTTTTTTAATTTAATTTATAAAAAAAATATTTTTTTAATCTAATTTATAAAAAAAATATTTTTTTTTAATTTAATTTATAAAAACAATATTTTTTTTTAATTTAATTTATAAAAAAAAAAATATTTATTTAATATGTTTTTAATATCACATTTAAAAGAAATTTATTTATTTATACTGGAAAATTTTATTTGTTATTTAAGTATGTACGTATTATTTTTTTATTTAATTTATATTTTCTAATTGTTTTTTTTTTATTTTAAATTTAGTTTTTATTAATTTATTCGTATTTTTTTTAAAGATTTTTTATGTTTTTATTGTTTAAATAAATATTTTTATTAAATGATTCATCAAACCATTATACAACAGGAATTTTTTTTCTCAATTGTGTTTTAATTTTCGTCGAATTTTTTTAATTTTCTTTTACAATAATTTTTTTTTTAAATTTTTTCTATATTTTTTCTTCCTTGTTTGTTTGTCTTCAAATTATAAAAAAAAAATAATTTTTTTAAAGTATTTTATATATTTTTTATAACTTTTTCTTTTCTTATTACAATTTTTTTTAAATCAAATTTTTATTTGTCAAATAAATTCCAACAGGAATTTTGATTTTCCTTTCAAAAGGCCGATAATATTTTCTCTTTCGATCGTACACTTAAAGAAAAAGAAGCACCGGAAAAATATTTGAAGAAAAAACAAAAAAGCGAGTGTAAGACCCGGATCAAAAGAAAAACATACACAAACACGCACGCGCACCAAAAAAAAACAACGAAAAACGAAAATAAAGGCCACCAACAACAATAAAAAAAATAAATCAAAAAAAAATTGCGAAAAACAACAGCCACAAAAAAAAAAGATCGAAGGAAATTCCGAAAAAGCACAAATAGAAGAAGAAAAAGAAGCAGCAGTAGCAGCAAAAATAATAAAAAAAAAGATGATTAAGAAGAAGGTGTTGCACTTGTTTTAACGATTTGCGTTATTGTTGTTGTTGTTGTTATTTTCTTGTAGTTTTTCTTTAAATTTTAGTTTTTATTAAGTATTTATAACACCATTTTTATAGTTTCTTTCGTTTTTTTTTATATTTTTTTAATTTTACAACAAGAAAAAATATTCAAGATTTTTATTTTTATTGAAAAAATAATAAAAAAAAAACCACCGTCTCCCGTACCTTTTTTCATAAGAAAGAAACGTGTTGTATGTAAAAAATGATACTGAAGCCAAAGAAAAGCAGCGGGTAAAGAAAAAGACACACGAACACAAAAAAACACACAAAACTACAGTGTACCCATACACATATAAACACACTACGAATGTTGTTGTTGATTTCTTTAAACAATTCTTCGTAAATGGCTGCTCAACTGTTAAGAAACAGAAGAAGAAGCAGAAAAAAAACGCCATACACACATACATACCAATACATAAACAACAATTGCCAGCCAGCAAGCCAGCCATCGCGCACATATTAATGCACATTAAATATTACCTGGTCTACGTAATCTTTCTTACTCTTCTATACATAATTGAGCATAAAGAAGAGTATAGTTTGGCCTGGCCATTGTACTTAAGCACTACTACTAATCGTCGCATGTGTGTATAAAATTTTAATGGTCTACTACACTCAACACCACCACCACCATCATCATCACTATCACCTATACATCTGCATAATTGCTATTGAATAATATAAAGTGAGTGATGACTTGTACCAACATTTTCGTACTTTTTTTTAATACAATATAATATAAATGCGTGTGTGTGTGTGTGCTTGTGTTTCTGCTGTTGTTGTTACTGTTTAGGTTTTGAGTATGAGAAAGACATAAGACAGACTTTAATTGTATTTAAAAAAAAAAAATGAGACACACACACAAACAATTTAAGGTTTCTTCCGTGGCTAGCTAGCTAATAAGCCAACAACCGACTCAAAAGAGTGTATGACACCATAAAAGCGGGTTGCCATCGCCTTAAAGAATATGAATTACAACTATAATCGTTCATGTGTACATAACTCCGCAATGGATAAGCCGATTTGTTTAAAATTTTTTGGAAAATGTTTGTTATAAACGGAATTTTATTATAACATTTAAAACAAATATAAAATGCTCAGAATATATTGCAATATAGTGTATTTCTTGGTAAATATTTTATTGTTTATGTACAATATAGGGTCAATTTCATAGTAAGAATTGCCAATAAAACAAAAAAACAAAGTAAAATGCCACACATTTGCACAAAACCCTAACTAATGTGAAGTAATAAAAACGAAGGCCATTCACATGTACGCGATTATGGAAATTTGTATGTGAATATTGAGTTCCTAAACTTAATAACAACATATATGATGAATGTATCGAAAGTTCCCAATCAAACTCTATTTCTGCTATTCCCAAAGATGGGCACAAGTCGACATTGTTGTCAAACCTTTTCTGTTGACCAATTCTAGTCGTTTGAATTGAATTTCTGGGTTGATTACCCTAATGTTTTGCAGATTACAGGTCAACCGTGTGTGTGAGATGATAACGAAATTTTTTATTCGTTTGGCAATAGAAAATAAAATCGCTCAAAATATCCGTCACATATAATCAAGCCAGTTCACATCACCCGTATATGACAAGATCTTGTCACATATCTTGCCTTGTAAATTAATAAATTCAGTTCAAAAAAGTTGGTAACATGTACTGGATTGCCAAAACAGACTGACTAAGTGAAAACGAATTTAACAGATGTTTGTAGGTAACAAGGTCAGACATCAAAACGAAAAATATTTCTTCGGCGACTTCCTCTCAGCAGATTTCTGGCAAAGACTCTGAGAGTAAAAATTGCCATGAAAAGCTTCTCAAAAATCTGTCGTTCGGAATCGACTTTAAACTGTAGGTCCCGCCACTCATGTATAAAATTAACGCACACAACATAAGTGGTGTGAGAAGCAAGGTCGTAATCCTGACTGAAGGGTTGTAATGGCCAATTATGTATGTTATGTATGTTAAAGGTAACAAAATACTGTCATTATATATCGAAAGACCTTACAAAAGTGTTCGTAGTCTTCACTAATTTCTTCAGCAATTGCTATATATTCTTATTTTTTCTATAAAGAAATGCAAAATATGACAATAATGTATATATTGCCAAGCTTAATGAACACAATATTACATACATATTTACTTGGAAAAATAACTAAGAAAATACATGTCAATAAAGTATTGATATAAGAAAAAAAAAATGGTCTGTACATTGTTGCCTTATTGGCGATTTAGATAACCGCTGGTATTCTTGCTTAGCTAAGAATTCATTGATGTAATATACATAGGAACCTACATAATTGGTCATTACAACCATTTAGTATGGATTACAACCTAGCTTCACAACCTAGCACTCACCATTTACCCGTTATATGTGTTAGTTATATAGATGAATGAGAGAACTAGAGCTTTTTACGAAGCTTTTTCATGATAATTTCATTTTACCTCTCAGAGTTTTTACCAGAAATCTGTTGAAAGTCGTTGAAAAAAATATTTTTTTTCATATTTCGGTTCAATGGAAATGTCTGATCTGGTGTTTGAACTTGTGACCTGACGTTTAATAATAAAAAAATCTACAACACCAAAGTCTACTATACTACGGTGGCTTCAAATTTTTGTTATAAAGAATACATGAACTTTTCTTTAAGCTAAATTCAAAACTTTTAGGCCTTTTAGACATAGTATGAAAAAAATCAAAAATAAATTACTTATGGAAACCCTTATAGTTGTCACATAAAAGCTATTGAATGACTTACGTACTACGTCTGTAATTACAATTCCGAAATACTTTACACACGCACACACCACTCAGACTGTTTTAAATATTTACAATTTTTTTTTGCCCTAATATAAGCATGTGTTGGTATTTAAGAAACTAATGAAATAAAATATACCAACAACAACAATAAATACTCAATATACTACATACATACTATCAATGTAGAGTAATTTTTTTTTTTGTTGCTCTTTAACCAAATACAATAATAAAACATAAAACATGAAACACAGAGAAAACATACATAAATTGAGAAAAAAGAGACCCTTTAGTTTAGAGTTTGTAGTTGCCTACCGGTGTTTTGCCGGTGTCATTAATTTTATATGTATGTGCACATATACATATTTGTTGTTATTTGATTAGTATCTTTTACAATAATAAAAAAAATGAGAGACAAAAGAGAGAGGCAGAGAGAGTGAGAGAATGGAGTAAGCAAATGATACAGGTAGTTTGGTATTTAAATTTAAAATAACTGAGCATTACTCACTTCTTTTATATACGAACGAATACATCTCGTAGCAAAATATACTTGAATGTAGTAGAAGTGTTAACACTACCATCATGAACATCAACACAACATTAACTAACATCATCATCCATCGTTGCCGTCGTCGTCATCGTCGTTGTCATTAACATACACGAAAAATTTTTAAAACGTTAAACACGAACTTATAATGCACGACGACGACAGCTCTGAACACAGCTTTACGAAGTGTTTGGACACAACACACAACACAGGCATTAGCAAAAGGCAAAAGCATAAGCACAAGAAATAACGAAAACACTTGTAAGTTTGTTATTAAAATAGTTGTTGTTATTGTTGTTATTGTAATTGTTTTAATTCTTTCAAGTGTAAAATGTTTCTAATTTTCTTACATACCACACACATACACGCACACACTCCAATGTATAAGCAAGTAATTTACATTCTGTTTTTAATATAACACAAACACACACACACACACACACACACATGTAGAAGAGAAAGCTAATTAAATAAACGAAGAAGTAAACAACGATCGTCTTTAGTTAATAATAATAATAATAACAACAAAACTTACATTGTATTTATCATAAGAAAACCAACCATGAATGCATTCAACACTATGTAACAAATTTCTCTTTAAAGAGTTCTGTGGTCATCAAGTAAAAGAAAATAATGCTCTTTTCATTACTGTATATGAATGTATGTATACAGAGAGAGAGTGTGAGAGAGAGAGAGAGAGCAAATGCAAATGATTTAATTCCAATTGCTATGGTTGTGTGTTAGTATATGTGGTGTAAGTGTTGAATTAAAATTTGACTTTATGCCGTTCACTCACCGTCGTTCGTATGTAGGAAAATTCATTTCTGTTTCATAAAATTATTTATTTGGCTTCTTAAGGGTTGCCATCGCCGCTTAAATTGCTAAGTTTAATGGATTAGCAATAAAAATGTGTATTTTCATGCAAATTAAAGAAGATATTTTGAATGGAAATCAATTAAATTTAAAATTGTAGTTCTAAGACAAATATTTCGAATTCAATTAGAAAAAAGTAGGTTCTCATCGTTCAGAGGCAACACGCTTATTACCCATGATCAATAGACCTCTTCCAGATTTGTTGAGGCAACAATATGTACATTTCTTGACATTGATTTAGTATTTGATAACATTCTACACTAAATCATTAGATAGAAGGTTATATAGGCGATTTGATATGCAGCTGGATAGCAGAGGCCCTATACACTCGATTTGTAGAACTCATACGCATTAAACAAAACAATAAGAGCCCATATAATTCAAAGGATGATATCTTTTCCATACTAATGTGGAATGTTGCTTGTGGATGAACTCCTAACAAAACTATCTGAAACGGCCATTGAGAGCCAAAGACGTGCTGATAATATAGTCCTTGATGGCTCATCGTTCTAGGAGGTATTGATGATATTTGAGCTGGGGTTACATCCCGACTAGACCACAATAGTACTTTCTAAATAAATGAATATTAAACTCTTTTTGGGTGCGACAATATCACAAAAGAGGGGCTAAAATATTTAGCAATACTGTGGTTTTGTAAATTGACAGTGGAGGGCTCATTCCAGTAGTCTGACAGCAAAATTCTGGGGATGCAACCCTGGGAGAGTCAAGAGCAAATCTTGTGGAAGGAACAAAAGTTTTTTGTTCCAGAATTAAACATTTCAAGCTTATGGAGAGAACTCACAGGTATCTTCTAGGCAGAAGTTTATGTCATTGCAAGGTATCCTGAATTCAAGGAAGTAAAAAGTACAAATCAATAATTTCCATTAGGTTAGGACGCCATTCAAGCAATCGGTTGTTATGTGGTTAAATCGAAGACAATTTGGAACTGTTAAGGATAAGCTATGTATATCGGCATTGTAGGTTAGGTTAGGTTAGAGGACGTGTACTTGTCAATTCTGACAAGTACAGTACTCGGGGGTCGAATTGACCCATTGTACTACGTCCTAGCTTCTCACACCACTTATGTTGTGTGCGTTAATTTTATACATGAGTGGCGGGACCTACAGTTTTAAAGTCGACTCCGAAGACACATTTTTGAGAAGCATTCCATGGCAATTTTTTTACTCTCAGAGTTTTTAGCTAGAAATCTGCTGAGAGGAAGTCACCGAAAATTTATTTTCAAATTTTCGTTTTGATGTCTGGGATACGAACTCGGGTCTTTCGTCTAATAAGCCAACACACTACCTACTAGACCACGGCGACCTCAAACTCAATCGGCATTGTAGGCTGAATAAACTTACCCTCTGCTTTGCCCCAGATTGTGTGGTAATTGTCGACTGTAAGCCAGCAGACGAACTTCCAAGGAGAGGGGAACGCTTTCACAGCGTTGATGTTAACAAAATCTCTTTATGGGGATGGATGGATGGATATCTGAAAAAGTATGCTCAACGAAAGGCTGCGAGACAAAGGGTCTTCTCAAACCAAGTGGGTTTGGAGCAATGAAAACTTTAGTTAGCAAATTGCAATAAGAGAAGATTCTGAATGAAGCATTAGGCTGTCCAAAAACAATCTGAGACACTGTAGGCTCACTAGTACACATATTTAGAAGGTAGATTCTGGGACAATGAGCAAGAGGTGCATATCAGAACTAGGCAGGTCTTTAGAATTCTTGACACCGAGCATCATCTTGAAATCTGCTTGTGACAATAGACTTGGAGGCGATATTATAGGGGTACCCTATAAAATTTGAGGGGAGAACAATATATCCTAGCGCAGCAATTGCACTAACTTGGGTAATCAAAGTTACCTAACCTAACAATATATCCTGGCGAAATAAAAACCTTTTAAATTAAATTTTAACCTGGAATAAAAGTATATTCGAGGATATTTTATCTAAAGACTAAAGTAAAGAAAAATTTTTAAATATTGTTGTTGTTTTTTTATTACTTACTTTAAATATAACACAATAAGTTAAATTATAAATCAGAGTTCCTTACCTGAAAATAAAAGAAAATAGAAAACAAATTATTAAAAATAAAATATTAAAATTAATAAAAAAAAAAATTCATTTTCGAATATTACATATCAAAACGCTAAGTTTAAAAACAGAAATTGTTACAAGCATTTACCATAAAAAGAAAATAAATAGTAATAAATAATATGGCAACACTGATATCTGTTTAACCCTTAACGGGTTCTAATTTCGTTTGGAAAAATTATTTACTTATTGCAGAATAATTTCCCAACGAAAAAGTGTATCCAACAGAGATCAGCAATGAATCGTTTTTTCGCTACTCATAAGTACTCATGAAATTTTTAATATAAGCGAGTGAGTCAACAATATTAAAATTTAACTCATACTGCAACTGATTTATTCGTACTCACTACACAACATTGATTTATAAGTACATTGATTTATAAGTACGGGCAGATAAATTGTTTTTCATTATTGTGAGAACTCAAATACTTTACGAAGTCGCCGTGGTCTAGTAGGTAGTGTGGCTGGCTTATTAGACGTAAAGCCAGGGTTCGAGCCCCTGGCCAGACATCAAAATAAAATACAAAAAAATATTTTTTCGGCGATTTCCTCTCGGCAGATTCCTAGCAAAAACTCTGAGAGTAAATAAAATTGCCATGAAGTTTCTCAAAAAAATCTATTGTTCGGAGTTGATTTTAAAACTGTAGGTCCCGCCTTTTATGTATAAAATTAACACACACAACATAAGTAGTGTGAGAAACTAGGTCAATAATCCTAACTGAAGGCTTGTAATCACCAATTATTCATGTATGAGTACTCAAAATAAGATAGAAGTGATCGTTAAGCTAAAGGGATTTAAAGGGTCACATTATGTTTGCACTTGCCATATTATATCATATTTTCGATATGGCAACTTCAAATTTAAACAAAATGGCCACATATGTACAACAAAGAAAACAAAGTCCAGTGTTGCTATTGCGCTTAAAAAAAAGACTTGTTTACTTGAGCAGTTTGATCGATTTGGCTTCGGCTCTGCTATATTTTAATTTTGTTTTCATCAGTAAGTTGTAATACGGAAATCAGTTAATGGTAACTTTACAGTTAGCTTTAGCTAAAGGTACCTTTAACTAAGCAAGTTTTAATAATGGCCATTAGTTGTTGTTGCTTTTTCCAAAAGCAGATAAGCAAACATGACAAATTAGCAAATAGCACAAACATCCAAGCTTCTAGTGAGTTTTATTGTTTGCATACGATTCATACTTAGTTTGTGCTTCGTTGAATTATGGAGAATCGAAGTTGTTAAGTCCGAATATGTTGAGAATGTACTTCAAACTTTAAATATGAGTAAGAAAGCTTCCATGATATTAAAATAAGTCTGAAGTAGTATGAAAATAAGTATGGAAGTCGCCGTAGTCTAGTAGGTAGTGTGTTGACTTATTAGACTGAACTGAAGGCCCCAAGCAGACATCAAAACGAATATATTTCTTCGGCGACTTCCTCCAGCAGATTTCTGACGAAGAACTCTGAGACCAAATAAAATTGCCATGAAAAGTTTCTAAAAAAACTGTCGTTTGAAAACGACTTTAAACTGTAGGTCCCACCACTTTTATGAATAAAATTAACGCACACAACATAGGTGGTGTGAGAAGCTAGGTCGTAATCCTGACTAAAGGGCCTTACTGACCAATTATGTATGTTATGTACGAATGCGTATAAATATTCAAAAGTATGAGTATATTCGATTCTACTTATCTTTTTGTATACATATTGTTGATCTCTGGTCCTTGCACAATAAATTTTCTGAAGTCCAACTCAACATAGTACACTGCATGAGCTATGGGTGGACTAACCCTTGAAATAAATGGTTTTTTTGTACTTTAAAGTGGGTGTGGCATTTTAAATTTTTGAATTTTTCTTCTCTCCACATATATCTGCCTGTCTGTCTGCTTGTCTTTCTGTCGGTTTGTATCAATCTTAATTTATTTTTGCCACTCAGCTTTTTCTTCTTCCTCGCCTCTGTTGATTTATGCATCCCCTCTGCTTGAACCTCTCGCTCTCTCTCTCTCTCATCTCTCTCAACCATTTCACTCATGAAGAAAATAAAGATTCACGCCTGTTTGTAAAATCTTATGGATTTTCTTTCAAAATTTCGTTTTTTTTTTTGCATTTCTTTTCTTCTTCTTCTGTTCTTCATTTGCAGGCCGTTATTGAAATACAACATCATCGGGGGAAAAAAAGAAGAAGAAAAAAACAAAAAAACGATGAAACGAAATGAAATGAAATGGAGACGGTTTGCTGGCTCACTTGGTTGCTTTTTTGTACCGTAAACTTCCAACGTAATGATGAATTTTTAATTTTTTTTTCTTTCTTTTTTTTTGCCTTCACTGTATTCTGATGTGGATTTGAATTCGAAATTCGGATTCAGTTTCTTCTTCATATTCTTCTTCTTCTTACAGTTGCAATATTTCTCAGATTTAATTACAATTTCGTAGATAATCGAATTGTTTTTTCTTCTTCTTCTGTTTTTATTTCTTGTTGCCTCCTCCTTCTTCTGTTTGAATCTCGGTATTGCTGGGCTTTGGTTGTATTGTGAGATTAATTCCTCCTTTAAGAGGGTGCCTAGCATAGTAAGGGTGGGTGAAGGCTTTGATTTAAGC